>ML376359.1:53627-223574 GCA_005239525.1 Nicotiana knightiana | reverse complement strand
CCCCCCCCCCCCTCCCAAATTAGACTAATCTCAAAAGAACTTACCTTCAATCTATGGCATATTAGTATTCTGGTATCAGTCGAAACATCTCTTTGTTGAAGTTAAGATTTTGGTTAAAAAGATCATCATCTCTAGTGACATTTTCTACTTTCCATTTTTAGAAGGAATGATTTTCTCCTTTCTCATTTGCAGGAGAATAAGCATGGCAGGCCTTAGTTCTCGCACAATTCCTCATCTTGCCGATGCCATACATGCTGCTGTTACCAAAGTGGCCTAAATGAGTTCAGTTGCATTCAAGAGCAGTCTTATTGAGAAACTAAGTCTGTTTTTCCTTGATCGCTTCCTTGTCCTTTGATGTTAAATAAGAACTTGTATGACTATATTGTCATAGTATTTGGATGTCAGATTTTGAAATCCCATTATAAAGGGATTTGATGAATGCAAATCACCTTCTGTCAAATTTTTAAATTAGGCTGAATGTTATGAATTCTTCAATTTCTTGGGAATGTTGCTTATGTGCAGTAACATTTTAAGTATCATGGATGAATTAGCAAATATTGCACATCAACAGATGTTCTTCATGTGTGGCACATCAACAGAAACTGACATGGAAAATAGAAAAGAAAAAGAAAAACCCCCTAGGTTGCTCAATGGAAGGAAGTCACTTCTCCTGAGTGCTTAGCATCAAAGTTTCATACTTAAAACCCTGCGCAGTGACTTATGCTTGGAGGTGGACATGGTGAGGAACACTATCCAAAAGCAAAAAAGCCAAGAATGCTATATAAAAGAAAAAAAAACATTTAAAAATGAATAACATCTTGAAATTACCTATTCGCTTCAGAAGAAGAGCAGTTACAGTCTTGCATACACTGGTAAGAGAAATTAGACACTGATATGGTTCTCTACTGTATGAATCAGACTTTGATCTCTTTCATGTTTAGTGGAACTTGTTATGCCACTTTCAATGTAAAGAAAACTGTCATTATCATCTTGGGCAAAAAGACTCCTGATTCTTAGTTATGTCTCCCTCTCCTTGCTCCATATTCCAACCCATGAAGTCAGACAAGGTCATTGAGGTTGGTGTTTCTGCTGCAGAACTTAACATCTCTGACTCTCCCCTGGGAGTTGACATTCCACTTAGTGGTTGCTGAGGTGAAGATTCAGCTGAAGGGTTCCACTTTGCTATTGCAAGTGATGGATCTTGTGTGACAGAATCTGCATATAGGACATCCTCAATACGCGACATAACTGTGTTGGCTAGGCTTTCTAGCACCCTTGAGTAGCTCTCCAGAACAGCATGTCCCACATCCTGCAGGTGAAACAGTTTGATAATTTGTTCAATCAATATATCAACAGAGCCCAGCAGGATAGTGTTCTTACTCTGTTATATTGGATTTTACTGATCTCGAGGGAAGATTGAGGAATTCCAGGAAATCTGTGTTTTAGCAGGAGTAAGATGGTCTCTGCTCTCTCTTCAAAGAGCTCCCTCTTCTCCAAACTCACAGCTGGAACCCAGGAAGATTTTCCATCTTTTTGATGCATCTTCCTCTTCCAAATCACAATAGATGCTTCAATTCTGTTTTTAAGGTCAAGAACTTTGTGTTCTGATGACATGTCCATGGTTGAAAGGAATTGTTCTGGATCAAAGAATTCGACCGTGATGTTCTTGTAGATTGAATCACCAAGACTTGATCTACCATTCTAGCAGTAGAGTAGAGTAAAGAATGAGTGTATGTTAAAATGTATCTAACTTGTGAGTGTGTGTGTGCGCGCGTGCTCTTCTCACCTACCTTGGGGAGAGATTCAATGTAGTTTTCAGGGACTTCCATTTCTGCTAGTATTTGAGCGTTAATCGCCATGGATGCTTTGAGTACTTGGTTCACACAATCCTTCTGATATTGTAGCCATCTACGGGAAGCATCTGAGAGTCCCTCAGGTGGAACCTTGATTGTAGGTAGCCACCATTTATCAGTCCTCTGGACACCTTTCTCAGATTCTTCAGCATCTCTCGAGACATACCTGAATTCTTTTGCATCTTTGAAGTTATCTAAGCAGTCCTGTATATGTTTGATTCAGTTAATTGCAATTTAAATACAAGTAATATCATAACTAAGAGTGTTTCTCACAATGAGCATTGCATCAAGCTTCTTCAGAGCAGGGATGTTCATGACCAGATCTCTTCTTTGTTGAGTAATCATTATCTGTGAAAACAGGGATTACATTTCTTTACTTTAAATCTTGAAGCAGAAAATGTAAGGATGACAAGACTGAAATAGAACCTCCATGTTTGTTCCATCTTTTGATTTTTGTTGCGCCGGGACAAACTCAACAATGTAATCTGTCACTGATAATAGCCACTCGATTTCTTTTCTCCACCTTTCTTTTCTCTTTTGAGACATAGGCTCCAATTTCGATTGTTCTCCAAAAACAGAAGCTATATATATACAGATAGAAAAAAAAAAGCAAGGTGAAGAGTACAAGGAAAGAACATAAATCGAAGAGCCAAAGCGTTTGATAATTAATTACCAGCTAGATTGGTAATGGCGTTTGATAAAGCCAGAGCTGATGAAACACCTTTTCCTCCTCCTGACATATCCTCCCCTAAAAGCAGCTTTGCAAACCTTTCTTTCATCAACTCCATGTCTGAATCCATAACATTTTTAAATCAGACGACACATTAATTAATACGGTTCAAATTGTCAAGAATAATTACCTGAAGGTTCTTTATCTTTTTGGGTATTTACTGCATCCTGGGAAACAGGTTCATTATCCATCTGATGATTTGCTAAAGGTATAGACGGTGTTCCGCCTTGGCTAATAAATTGGACGTTGTCAATGTTGTCATCCATGTCCTCTTCATCACTACCACTCTCTCCCCCAATGCTATGTGCCAATCTACTTGGAATCTCAAATATCTTCCTAAAATTGAAAGACCTCGACTTCTGAATCTTATTTTCTTCGTTAACCATTTTGTGCCAATTCCCCAATCAGAGGATTAAGAATCCCCACCTAAGATCTGAACCTGCAACCTTAAGCAACTTTTAACAACCATTAACGTTACAGTATCAAGAGGATTCAACACTATAGTTTATAGATATATAACAAATTCTATTCATCCTATTTGTACAATATAATTTTTTGTCGAAGGGGATTAATTAAATCCCTTTGAACCATGACGCTCTGTCCCCTGCCCCTATCTATGAAAACTAGTTTGTGTATACCCCAACAATGTTGCAAGAAGACGTCGTGATATTCATCAAGGTAGGCCTTTTGTACATATGTTCTTTCTCCTCAAGGAATGTGAAAAACGGAAAATGAAGAAAACCCTTCCTTTTTTCTTGGAATAAAATGAGAAGCCAATGATGGTGATGAATGAGTGAAGGGTTTCTTATTTTCCTGATGAAAGGGGTTTGTGAAAACAAGGGAAAGAATAATAAATAACACATGGTTGTTCTTGGTCTGTTTTACTAGAATATATGTGGTTCAATTTTCACCTATAGCAAAAAGCCCGGGAAAGCATACAATGGACAACCAACTGTCGTCTTAAAATGGTCTCTCAACACAACACACTAGTCAACACTTCTCAAACACATTTAATTGGGGACTTTTGCATTTATATCCGGTTTTGGAATTATAATTGAATTTATGCAGTTTTGCAAGCCTACCCGTTTTACGATCATTTTCAGACTTATCGGGTCTGCAGGAAAAAAAAAGAAATTAGTCTTAAGTGAAAAAATTGCATTTCAGATGCACTAAGGCCAAATAAGTCTGAGGTGCAACCAATAGTTTCATGCACTTAAGGCCAATAAATCTGAAGTGAAAAATTACACTTCAGATGGACTTAATGCCAAAAGGTATTAAGTGCAACCAATGGTCTCATACACTTAAGGTCAATAAGTCTGAAGTATAAAATTGCGCTTCAGATGAACTTAAGGCCAAAAGGTCTTAAAAGGCAACCAATGGTTTCATGCACTTAAAGCCAATAAATCTGAAGTGAAAAATTGCACTTCGGATGAACTTAAGGCCAAAAGGTCTTAAGTGCAACAAATGTTTTCTTACACTTAAGGCCAGTAAGTCTGAAGTGAAAATTGCGCGTGAAAAATTGCACTTCAGATGGACTTAAGGCCGAAAGGTCTGAAGTGCAACCAATGTTTTCATGCACTTAATGCTAAATAGGCCTGAAATGCAAATTGCCCGGACATAAAAATTTGTTTTGCGAATTTTAACAATCCAATATACGATTTAATACCTAAATCTACTCCAAATGAGCTCAAATTTTGAAACATAACATCCAAATATCATCAAGAACAAACTTCAATCATCAGTTTATCAAAACAACTATAAATCTAACGAACCCATTTTTCAATTAAGCGAAACAAAACACTAAGCAATAGTAAGAAATAAAGTGCCACAACAATTCACCACCGAAAAACATCATAAACTATCTTAAAATATTTTCACAAACACCATATAAAATCACGGTTACTCGAAGAAGAAGAAGAAGAAGAAGAAGAAGAAGAAGAAGAAGAAGAAGAAGAAGAAGAAGAAGAAGAAGAAGAAGAAGAAGAAGAAGAGGAAGAGGAAGAGGAAGTAAGAAATAAAGCGCCACAACAACTCACCACCGACAAACATCATAAACTATCTTAAAATATTTTCACAAACACCATATAAAATTACCGTTACTCGAAGAAGAAGAAGAAGAAGAAGAGGAGAAAAATGCCCAAAGTTGTTTAAATAGTGGGTACAAGATACAAAAAATTAAAAAGTAGGTACAAATTAAATTGGGGCAACCTAATAGGGCGTCACGTGCAATTTTTACCATTTATTTATCGTTGCTATTCAGTAAAGTTATAATAATGTTGTGTTTTATTTTTCACATTTTCGTATTACTCATTGTACTTTTTTCAATTGTTGTAGTGATAAATTTTGGTTTTACTTTTGAAGTGTGGCAGATCAACAAAGCAGGTGTGCCTCTAAGCTTTGTACATGAAGAAGTTCGTCAACGATCATTAGCAAGATCCTGACAGATTTCTTACATTTTTCACGCTTCTTTTATAATATGGGCATTTTTGGAGTGGCATGAAGCACCTCTTGAGGGATTCTATTTTGCAGTTAATTAGGCATTAAAGTTTTAAGATTGTTTGGACGAGATTGGGTTGGTTTTGTGGCTAAGTATTGGTTTTGTGGTTTTGTGGCTAAGTTTTAAAGTTCTGTGGCTATATATATACACACATTGAGTAAAATTTGTATAATAAACGTGTTTATATTAGTTAGTTGTTTCATATGACATTATTTAGTGTTAAAGGAGTGAATTTAATCGGTTTAGTTATCAGAATGATTTAAGTAATGAATGTGAGTGGTTGTTTAGTGATGTAAGATGCATGCATATATTTAGTTTGTTATCTCAAATGTATGTATACGATCAGTAGTATATTTAATTCAATACATGTATGTTTTTTTTAAATACATAGAGAGAATACATTTGTGCTGCGTGAATGTGTACTCGCCTTATACTTTCTTATTAAACAATGTGTTCTATCATGGAATACTGCCTTATCATTGTGTATACGGTCGAAATCGGGCATATCCGATTTCATAAACATGGGAGTTGCATCGAGGATAAGCTCGTAATAGATCAGGCTCGAGCTCGAAGATAGAACATCGAGCCTGGAGATTGAAGTGCTCGTTGAAATCGAGGCCGGCAACAATTGAGACCAAGCATGACTGACCTCGAATAAGGTATAATAACAGAATGACGAGATATCAGTAACTGGTCGAAGATCACGGCGGAGATCCTGGAGCAGATCAAATCAAAGCGGTTATTGATACTAATCATGGAATTTATTTCCGTTATTAGAATTTTACCTTATTTAGGGTTCCTCTATTACATAAGGAGGGTTCTCATTCATTTGTAACATCATCATTATTCATTGAAAAGAATATATGCATACGCGGCCCTCTATTTCACTTACTATTCATCACCGTTTGTTCCATTCCTTACTGTTCTTATTATACAACCTCGAGACCATCTCGAATCAAGGTCGAAGCATTGTTCTTATTGTTTAATTTATCTATTTAACTTATTATTTATCAATTGATATTGAATTAAATCGTGTGTCCTTAAACCACAATATAAATTTAATTGTTACACCTAAATCTTTCTAACTTCTCCGCAAGTTGTTTGAGGTAAATTAAAAAAAGAAAAAAGCGTAGCAGTTGAAGTCCGCAAGTTGTTTGAGGTAAATTAAAAAGAGAAAAAAGTATAGCAGTTGAAGTCCGCAAGTTATTTGAGGTAAATTAAAAAGAGAAAAAAGCGTAGCAGTTGAAGTTCGTCCGATCTTAGTAATTTGCAATTGTTTCTTTCATCTTTTCCATTTTTTGTTTTGTGTAATATCTGATATTTGTATGTTTGTTGAATTGCGTGTGGGGTTTACTTTTATTGTGGGTATTCTCTAGTCGATTTAGGTTTTCTCTGTGTATTTGATTTTGTTTTCTAATTTGGGGTTTTTATGTTGACTTTATACACTTTATTAGCTTGATTTCTCTATAAACTGAACGATTTTCGGGTATGCAATCTCCCATTACTAGCTTTTTATATCAATTTTACTCATATGTAGTGGAGTGCTGTCTGTAATATAAATTTTTGTCTCTAACAAATTGGTTAGTCTCTGGCGTCTCTCTATTCTCAATTTTGGTAAGCTTTTTCTCAATTATTTCTTTGATTATTGTTGCATTTGTGTGCCTGATTTTGCACTTGCATTTTATTTGATTGACATTTAAGGGGAGGTGTCATGGTGTATGTTATACATTGATGTCATAGTTCTGATTGATGTGATGCGAGCAGCTGTTAACGAAAGGCGGGAGGGTTGGAGACAGGTCCTTGAGTCTAAGGGTTTCAAGATGAATAAGACTAAGACAGAATACCTAGAGTGCAAGTTTAGCGACAAGCCTAGGGAAGGGGGCGTGGATGTGAGGCTTGGATCACAGGTCATCCCAAGTAGAGGCAGTTTCAAGTATCTTGGGTCAGTTATCCAGGGGAAAGGGAGATTGCCGAGGATATCACACATTGTATGGGGTAGGGTGGATGAATTGGAGGTTAGCATCTAAAGTCCTGTGTGACAAGAGAGTGCTACCAATACTCAAAGGTAGGTTTTATAGAGCGGTGATTAGACAGGCCCATGATGTATCGGACTGAGCGTTGACCTGTTAAGAACTCACATCCAAAAGATGAAAGTAGCATAAATGAGGATGTTGAGGTGGATGTGTTGGCACACTAGGATGAATAAGATTAGGAATGATGATATTCGGGAGAAGGTGGTCGTGTCTCCCATTGATGACAAAATGCGAGAAGCAAGACTCAGATAGTTCAGGCCCGTATAGAGGAGAAGCCCAAATGCTCTGGTAAGGAGGTGTGAGCAGTTGGCTTTGGAAAGCACGAGAAGAGGTAGATGGTGTGCTAAGAAGTATTGAGGAGAGGTGATCAGGAAGACCATGACGAGCTTCAAATTTCCGAGGACATGACGCTTGATAGGACGGTATGGAGGTCGAGCATTAGGGTTGTAGGTTAGGAGGTAGTTGAGTATTTTTCTACTTCGTACCTTTGTGAGGTTAGTCTAATAGGATTTTTGTCTTAGACTGCTAATGGTTAATGTTGTGTCTTACTACTCTTTCGTTTTTCATAGTGCCGAGTCTATTCACTTGCTATCGCTTTTGATTTTCATCTATTTTCTGGTCTTTATGATACTTTTATTATTCGTATGGTATCTATTTTCTGGTTTTTGTCTTCTTGAGCCGAAGGTCTTCTGGAAACAGCCTCTCTACTCTCTCAGGGTAGGGGTAAGGTCTGCACACGCACTACCCTCCCCAAACTCCACTAATAAAATTTTACTAGGTCATTGTTGTTGTTACTGTATTTTATTTGACTGACATGCATGTTTATTAACAGATACCTAATACATGTCGGTATGTATAGTTTGAGTATGTGATGAACTTGTTAAATATTATTGCACAATAACCTATTTTTCTAATCTTATAAGTTTGAAAAACTTGCATGTGATATTGTTGCATACTAACCAGTTTTTGTAAAGGGGAATTACACGTAAATACAACTCTCAAACATACATTACAACTAAGTAGCCTATATTTAACTTTACAAAGTTGTACCCCAAAACTAATAGGCTAAGATTCAACAACTCCAAATAGGTTATCGAAATTACTATTTAATTTTAAAAGAAATGTTCAAGCTTTTAATATAATCTTCGAATTAGTAATTGTGACTCAAACAGTAGTTCTACAAACCAAATCCATTTGAGTGGTAAAAATTAGATTTTTAAGATAATCCGACATTGTTGGACAAGCTTAAATAAGTGAGTTTAAATTTCAAATTTGACTTTATGAGAAATGTGGAATGGATGTTGTTTAGACTTGTTAGAAATAACATAAGGAGACTGTATACAAAATTTAAAGTCATTTAATGAAGATTTGGACTGGTCCACCATTGTTGAACAAGCTTAAATAAATTGGTTTAAATTTCAAATCTGGTCTTGCAAAAAATTTGGAGTTGGGTGTTAGTTAGACTTGTTAGAAATAGTATAAGGAGGTTGTATATAAAATTTGACGTCATTTAATGAAGATCTGGAACTAAAAATCGTGAAAGAAGTTCGTCTACATATGCTTGTATAAACGTGTACAGAAGTATATAATAGTGTATAAGAGGTGTTTATACACCCATATACAGTATTATACAATATTATACACTATTATACAAAAACTGACTTCTTCTTTTTTCTTGGAACCTCTTCCGGAATTTAACTCAAGCCTAGTTCAAATCTACTGCAAATCATTTCACATTTTACTTTTGAACTCCTCTTGATATTTTCAATCAATTGGAGCAACACCCAATCCACAAAACTAATAAACTCTAAAACCCAGATCTAAAATTTAACTCAAAGATTAAAGAAGAGAGATTAAAAAACTAAAATTTGAAAGTCTCAAACCACGAGGCTCTGGAATAAAAATATTCTTAGTTTTTACGGTAAGTTTTTCTTGTCGTAACATCAAACGAAATGAGTAACTTGACCAACTGCACTTAACTCCATAGCTTTTAGAACCAGTGGTCGTAAGAAAATAGATTTTGAAATAGGGGTTATCAACTGACGCTTTTGCTAGTCCTTTCAAAATATATAAAATATGGGTTAGGTCGGGTAAAACTTAAAAATTTGGGGCATTTTTTGTTATGATGTGAAGTCACGTGAATTTTCTTGTAATTCTTTCTTTTTCTAATAGATAAATCTTGGATTAAAATAGCATGGAACACATCAGAATATTTTCTTGGTTCGAATAAGTTTTTAGAATTTGCATTTAAGAATGAAGCGATAGGAGATAGAATAAAATATTTTTGTCCTGATTATGGTCTTGTAAAGTGGCAGAGTAGCAATTGGTTTGCAAGTCATTCCCTCAAAATTATGCCACTTGGGTTATGCACGGGAAAATAAATGTGATGCAAAATTGTAGAAATATAGAGTTTACTCAGGAGACACTACCTCCCGAAAATTTTATAGAATTATTAATTACTAAAGCATTCCTTGACTTAAGGCATGATGGCGTCAATGTAGGTCCATCACAAGTAGTGGGAGAAAAAGAAATATTAAATAATATACCTAATTCATATAATAGAGACTTTTTTGTGTTGATTAGAGATGAAAGTCATGAATTATATGAACGGTCCTGATGTTAGGTTATAATTCCATATGTTTTGACATTATTCACCTTGTTTGTTTGTTGTTTTGATGCCAATTCGTGCGACATTTAAGCTTAATTGAGTTTATTTTACGTGTAGGATCACTTAGATATGAAGTGGAGAAAAGTTGCACGAAATGGTACCTAAAAGATACATAATAGAGCACAAAAAGAAGACATTGCAAGACTATGAAAACTTACAACCTTGAAAGTGCAAGGCCATGAAAACTCACAACCTTAATGTAACGACCCGACCGATCGTTTTGAGCTTTAGTATTCCTTTCGCCAGTATGAGACTTTGAATTCCTTCATATTATGTATTATGACTTGCATGTATGGTTGGTTTTGGTTATCGAGCGGTTCGGGATTGATTTGGAAGAATGATTCTCGTTTTAGAAGCTTTAAGTGTTTCTTCGGTCTTCGACATAGGGTTGGTATCTCTCCTTATTCGGCTTTGGCTCCCTTTCTGCATTTCTTGACTCCTTTTCTCGTAGCCTGCTAGGATACACTAAGCCCAAGGGGGCTCCCAATTGGTCGTCCTCGACCCTAATTTTTGATTGATACATGTTGTGCACATCCGTCCAAGTTACGGCGGGATATTCGATCAGGTTTTGTTTCAGCTGCCTCGAAGCTATAGAGCTTCGTTCATTTAGTCCTTGGGTGAAGGCTTGCACTGCCCAGTCATCGTAGACCGGTGATAGTTCCATTCACTCCATCTGGAAACGGGATACGAACTCCCTTAACATCTCGTTCCCTCTTTGTTTGATTTTGAACACATCAGACTTCCTCGTAGTGAATTTTATGGCACCGGCATGTGCCTTTACAAATGAGTCTACCAACATGGCAAACGAATCTATTGAATTCAGGGGGAGGTTATGATACCACATCATGTCTCCCTTGGATAGTGTTTCTCCAAATTTCTTCAACAGGACAGACTCGATCTCGTCGTCCTTTAAATCATTTCCTTTTATACCACAAGTATATGTGGTGATATGCTCGTTAGGATATGTGGTCCCGTTGTATTTTGGGATATCGGGCATCCTGAACTTCTTTGAAATGGGCTTCGGAGCCGCACTTGATGGAAATGGTTTTCGCACGAACTTCTTCGAATCCACTCCCTTCAAAATTGGGGGTTCTCTCAGGATCTGGTCGACTCTCGAGTTGTAGGTTCTTACTCTTTTATCGTTGTCCTCTATATTCATTTCTCCTGACTCGATTCTCTTGGTGAGCTCCTCGAGCATTCTCATGATAGTGGGGTATGTTCCTGACCCATTATTGCTCGATCTTTTTGGTGTTGGCTCAACTCGGGGAGCTATTTCTGGTCTTGCTGTGCTCGGAGTCTTTTGCTGACTCTGTAACTGAGCAATAGCAACTTGTTGTGCTTGCAACATCTCAAAAATTACTTGTAGGCTGACTTCATCTCGAGCCTGCGTTCTTTGTGCGTCGGGTTGGACCCCTCCGCTTATGATCCCTTCCATATCAGTGCCCAAATCGACGTGCACAACAACATGAGAACCAACGTCGTCTGGGATAGAAGATGGTTGTCACACCCCAAAATCGAGGGACGAGACCGGCGCCTAACCGGATGAACCTGGTCAAGAGGACCTGGATAGCCTTTCCTACCCAACACATTTCCCCGTGTTCCTAATGTACATTTATAAGTGAAACAGCAAAATAGAATCAAAGCATGCGTTTACAACATAAGTCAAATTTCCTCTTTTAACGTTTTCAACATTTAATCTTCCCAAAATAGACATTCTAAAATACAACACTCCCGAGACGGAATCGTGATTACAAACGAGTACAAAAACTACCCCAAATACATATATACAACCCACATAATGTCTACAGAGCCTCTAAAGATACGGAGAAGAGTATATAAACTTGACGGCAACAAGGCCACGGCTATACCTTAATAGAACAGAATATGCAAAAGAAGGTGGCATAGACTACTCACGACCCCTAAAGGAAGTGGGGCTCACCAAAACTGCTGAGGAGATGAAAGGAAGGCACCACTATCGGTGGACCGATCTACCTACTATATAACCACTTACATCCACATAAAAGATGTAGCGCCCCCGGCAAAAGGGACGTTAGTACCATGGAATAGTACTAGTATGTATGAACAAACTTTACTCTAAGTAAAATCAAACAATACACGGATAGGAGACAGTCTAAGAAACCAAACAAATACTGCACAGAGATACAGGAAACACAAATGAGAGTTCCACAGTTTCTTATTTCAATCGTTCTCCTGCTGCGGCGCGCAACCCGATCCCACCGTACAATAATATTCCACCCTTATTTCTTCTGATGCGGCGTGCAAACCGATCCCACCTTATAATCACATTACACCCTTATTACTTCTGTTGCGGCGTGCAACCTGATCCCACCTTACAATCACATTACACCCTTATTACTTCTGTTGCGGCGTGCAACCTGATCCCACCTTACAATCACATTACACCCTTATTACTTCTGTTGCGGCGTGAAACCCGATCCCACCTTACAATCACATTACACCCTTATTACTTCTGTTGCAGCGTGCAACCCGATCCCACCTTACAATAAAATTACTCCCTTATTACTTCTGTTGCGGCGTGCAACCCGATCCCACCTTACAATCACATTACACCCTTATTACTTCTGTTGCAGCGTGCAACCCGATCCCACCTTACAATAAAATTACTCCCTTATTACTTCTGTTGCGGCGTGCAACCCGATCCCACCTTACAATCATATTTGATAGCAACATCAACCAATCAATTCAATCACAAGGATTTTTATTATCAAGAATATACATTCGTAACAACCAAATAACCATGTGAAATCAAGACCATAGTAATCTTTACCAAACAATGAGTCATATACGGCATACCATCAACATATAGTTCAATTAGATAAATCCACATTTCCTTTCCATTACTTGCTACACAGCGTTTATCACTTAGATACATTCAACAATTTTATTCGATACCATTTCTTTCGTTTTGCAACACATCCTCTCATACCGATGTATTCAACATTTAACGAGCTTTGCACATGATAGAATAAGCACAAGGAATCAACTTTTCACAATCTCATATAGCATGGTGGCATGGTAATCAACTAGGACAATCAGAGAACAAAATCTTACGCCTCGACACATTAGAACAATCGATTCACATATGCATAAGCCAGAAACTCATACCGAATGCTCGGACACCAACAAGGTGACTCTACGAAGATTAAAGTTATCCATACATACCTCAAGTCGAAAATTCCCCTTTAATACCTATTCTCAACCCACCGGACCTTCTATCGCCTCCAATCTAATTTACAAGATGCCATGTTTAGACTTAGAATTAGAAATCATGAACTCATTTGGGCATTTTATCAAACACTATGTGATCATTTAGATTAACTAGCCCCGTTTTAGTGAAAGATTGCCCTAGCTTACTTCCCTTTGCTAGATTATGGTAGATTATTCACATGCATGCAAGGTCTTAACTCTCATCTTCAAGAACCAACCTATGTGTGCCCTATTCTAACTAAAATCTAAAAATTTAGGGAAATGGGGTGGAGGCTTACCTCTAATGGTGAAGAAGATGACGACTACTCGATTAATTCCAAGCCTGAGAAGAGATGGAGGACCAACTTGGGGAAGATGAGGACTTCTCTCACTAGAACCCACTCTCACTTCTCTCTATTTTGATCAGATAGTCTTTAAAAATGAAGGGGATGGGTGTTTTATTAAACTGGGGATCGGGTTTTAAAATTAGAAATTAGAAGCCACGAAGCATGTATGCGGTCAGGAATGCGATCACATTCCTGTTATGCGGTCCGCATACCTGTCGCATAAATGTCCTTCAGATGGGCCAAAAAGGAAAGCAGACTGCCCACGTATGCGACTACTATGCGATCCGCATACATGTTATGTGATCGCATAGAGCGTCGCATAACTCCCTCCGCAAAAAAAAAAATAGAGGTGCAAGAATGCGACAACTATGCGGCCCGCATTCGTGAAATGCGATCGCATTATGGGCCGCATAGTTATCCTCAAAATGGACAGCAACTGTCCAGGTATGCGACCACTATGCGATCCGCATACCTGATTTGCGATCGCATAGTGGATCGCAGACCCGCGCAATTCTGGAAAATTTTATCTTTTAAAGTCCCGGGGGTACTTTTTACTCCACAAGGGTCCGTCTTAAAAATTTCTACAGTTATAACCACATGGGAACCCATTCGGGTATTGTTTTTAGACTTGAAATTTTACGGGTCTTT
Organism: Nicotiana knightiana; assembly: GCA_005239525.1. Classification (NCBI taxonomy): domain Eukaryota; kingdom Viridiplantae; phylum Streptophyta; class Magnoliopsida; order Solanales; family Solanaceae; genus Nicotiana; species Nicotiana knightiana. Next base: position 209,570 of record ML376359.1, on the reverse strand, counting down.
ATATCCTCCTCCACTTAGAATCATTCGTCCTCGAATGAGGATCGAGAATCACTTAGTTAAGAGAACACACATTTTTTTTACTAACTCCGATATTTCCTGAAAATTTCGCCAGAGTTTCCTTTGTAATTAGGCCTATCTACTTGTCAGAGAGCCCCCGAAACACATTTTAACCAATTCCACACATTTTCAGTTACTCTATCAACTTGCACATAATCCTATCATTTCAACAAGTTGCATATAATTCAATTACTTCCACAAGACTCACATAGTTCAGTTAACTCCACGAATTTGCACATCATTCAACTATTACAATGAGTTGCACATAATTCAGCTATTACAATGAGTTGCATATAATTCAGCTATTACAATGAGTTGCACATAATTCAGCTATTTCAAGGAGTTTCACATGATCCAACTAATCACAACAACATATACATTTATGGCACAAAGTTTGAGAAGTCACAATAGTAGGGTAATTAGGGGAGTGGAGTGTTCTTGCACAAAATTTGACACCAATGTAATTGCTTAGAGATGACAACTTTCAAAACCACTACCGGACTTATTCAAACAAGTGGGGATATTTCTCTTTCATTTCATTTTCCGCTTCCCACGTGGCTTCTTAGACTTGTTGACTCCGCCATAATACTTTGACCGAAGCGACCTCTCTGTTCCTCAACCTACGAACTTGCCTATCAAGAATAGCAACCGGAACCTCTTCATATGACAACTTTTCATTAATTTCAATGGTCTCAACCGGCACGATGACATATGGATCTCCAACTACCTTCTTCAGCATGGACACATGAAACACCGGGTGCACTATTGACATCTCAGGGGGAAATTCCAGCCTATACGCCACCTGCCCTATCCTTTGAGCAATCCTATATGCCCCGACATACCTTGGGCTCAATTTCCCCTTCTTCCCAAACCTCATCACTCCTTTCATGGGATATACCTTCAATAATACCCAATCATCTACTTGAAACTCCAAATCTCTTCGACGAACGTCCGTATAGGATTTCTGACGACTCTGAACAGTCTTCATCCTCTCCTGAATGACTCTAACTTTTTCCATAGATTGGTGCACAAGATCCGGTCCTAGCAGTTCCGCCTCACCAACCTCGAACCATCCAATCGGAGACGTACACCTCCTTCCGTACAATGCCTCAAATGGAGCCATCTGAATACTAGCATGGAAACTGTTATTATAAGCAAATTCTATAAGCTGCAAGTGATCATCCCAGCTACCCTTAAAATCTAATACACAAGCCCGTAACATATCTTCAAGCGTCTGAATGGTCCGCTCTGCCTGACCGTCCTTTTGTGGGTGGAATGTTGTGCTGAGATTTACTTGCGTACCCAAACCTTGCTGAAATTTCTTCCAAAGGTTAGCTGTGAACTGGGCCCCTCGATCCGAGATAATAGATACTGGAGTGCCATGAGCCTGACTATTTCTTTGATATACAACTGAGCATACTGTTCTGCAGTATCGGTGGACTTGACTGGCAAGAAATGTGCCGACTTCGTGAGCCGATCCACTATCACCCAAACTGAGTCGAACCTACACGGAGTGCGAGGTAACCCCACCACAAAGTCCATATTGATCATTTCCCATTTCCACGTCGGTATTCCCATAAGCTGTTCCAACCCACCTGGCCTCTGATGTTCGGCCTTCACTTGCTGACAATTTGGACAGTGGACACCTAGCCACAAAGTCCGCCAATCCCCTCTTTATACTATTCCACCAATAAATCTCCTTGAGATCGTGATACATCTTCGTAGAACCTGGGTGTATGGAATACTTGGAATTGTGAGCCTCTGCCATAACTCTCTCCCAAAGATCATCCACATCCAGAACACATAGCCTCCCTTTGCACCGCAAAACACCATCATCATTGCCGAGTGTAAATGTTGTAGTCTTGTGATTCAGAATTTCTTCTCTCAACTGTGCCAAAGCTGGATCCCTGAATTGCTTTCCCTTGACTTCTGCTACAAGAGAAGACTCCGCTTCATTACGCACCACGACATTCCCTTTATCTGAGGCCGAAAGACATACCCCCAGACTGGCCAACTGATAAACCTCCCGAGCCAAAGGCCTCTGAACTGCTTCCAAATGAGCCAAGCTACCCAGGGATTTCCGACTAAGAGCGTCAGCTCCCACATTCGCCTTTTCTGGATGGTACAAAATATTCATATCATAATCCTTGAGCAATTCTAACCACCTCCGCTGCCTTAAGTTCAACTCCTTCTGTTTGAATAAGTACTGAAGACTCTTGTGGTCTGTGAACACGTCCACATGGACCCCATAAAGATAATGCCGCCAGATCTTCAATGCAAACACAAATGTCGCGAACTCCAATCATGCGTCGGGTAATTCTTCTCGTGATTCTTGAGATGCCTAGAAGCATATGCTATTACCTTACCACATTGCATCAATACACACCCCAAACCAACCCTTGAAGCTTCACAATACACCACAAACCCTTCTGAACCTTCTGGTAAGGTCAATACTGGCGCCGAAGTCAATCTTGATTTCAATTCTTGAAAACTCTTTTCGCAAGCATCGGACCACTGAAACTTAACTGCTTTCTGCATCAGCTTAGTCAATGGGGAGGCGAGGGTAGAGAATCCCTCCATGAACCTCCGATAATATTCAGCCAAACCCAAGAAACTGCGAATCTCTGTCGGGGTCGTTGGTCTAGGACAACCCTTTACCGCTATAATCTTTTGGGGATCAACCCGAATCCCTTCCCTGGAAATAACATGGACCAAAAAGGTGACTGATTCTAGCCAAAATTCAAATTTTGAAAACTTTGCATACAACTGGTGTTGATGAAGAGTCTGTAGAACTGCCCTGAGGTGAGTAGCATGATCTTCCTGACTTTGCGAATAAACAAGGATATCACCAATGAAGACCATCACAAAGGAGTCAAGAAACGGTTTGAAAACCCGATTCCTAAGATCCATAAAAGTTGTTGGGGCGTTGGTTAGCCCAAAAGACATTACCAGAAATTCAAAGTGCCCATATCGAGTCCTGAAGGCAGTCTTAGGAATATCCTGCTCCCTGATCTTTAACTGGTGATACCCGGACCGCAAATCAATCTTTGAGAAGAACTTAGCACCTTGCAACTGGTCGAACAAATCATCTATCTGAGGCAACGGGTATTTTTTTTTTATGGTGACCTTGTTGAGTTGCCGATAATCAATACACATCCGAAGCGATCCGTCTTTATTTCTGACAAAAAGAACCGGTGCGCCCCAAGGCGACACACTTGGCCGAATGAAACCCTTTTCTAATAGATCTTTCAATTGTTCTTCTAACTCTCTCAATTCTGATGGCGCCATTTGGTAAGGTGGAATAGATATTGGCTGCGTATCTGGAAATACATCAATCCCGAAATCGATCTCTCTATCTGGTGGAATCCCAGGAAGCTCGTCCGAAAATACTTCAAGAAATTCATTCACAACAGGCACAGATTCGGGAACAGGCACCTCTGAAGTGGTGTCCGCAACCCGGACCAAATGGTAGATGCACCCTTTTCTGATCATCTTTGAGGCCTTAAGGTAGGAAATAAGCCTACCTCTTGGCACAACATTATTCCCCTCCCACTCGATAACTGGTTCATTAGAAAACTCGAGCCTCATAATTCTGGTTCGGCAGTTGAGTTTAGCAAAGCACGAATAGATCCAATCCATCCCCATGAATACATCGTGGTATCCCGACCACGCACCGTGATAACACAATTCCTATAGACTCTCACGGCTGTAATAGAACCAGCCAGAGTCGACACAGAGAACGACCCATGAAGTTGTTCGGGTTCTATCCCAAAACTTGAAGCAACAAATGGAATAACATATGACAAAGAAGACCCGGGATCAATAAGAGCATAAACATCATGTGACTGAACAGTCAGAATACCTGTGACAACATCTGGAGAAGCCTCCGCACTCTGGCGACCACTCAAAGCTTAGAACCGACTGGGTCCCCCTTGACCCCGTGCTCTACCCCTAGCTGCACCGCGCCCTGCTGGAGCTGGAGGGCCGCGGGCTGGAGGGCGTGTTGAAGATGTAGCGGATGAAGAACTGGATGGCTGAGCAGTGCCCCTACCCGTGCCCTGACTGGGTGCACGACAGTCTCGCTGAACATGGCCTCTCACCCCACACCTATAGCATACCGATATGTCCAAGTAACAGGGCTCAGAATGAAACCTCTCGCACTTAGGGCATGGGGCCCTCCGCTGCTGCTGGAACCTCCCACCTGAACAACCTGACTGATAGAACCTCCTACTGTCTGAACCTGGTCCAACGCGACCTCCCTACTAATAACTGTGCCCTGATGGCGGCGCACTGGCTGAGAACTGAGCATAGGACTGAGATGACCCTGATGACCCTCTCCCAAGGGCTGATCTCCCTCCTCAAACTGAACTCCCAGGGTTGCCCGCTGACCGGGCCCTACTATTACTCTCCCTCTCCATTCTTATCTTTAATTTCCAAGCCTCCGTAGCTTGGGAAAATCCCACAATCTTCTCGTAGTTCATATCTGAATGCAAAGCAGCTGTAGCAGCTTCATTAATAACCAAGGGACCAAGGCCCTGAACAAACCAACGAACTCTAGCCTCCATAGTAGACACCATGTGAATAGCATATTTGGACAAGTGCACGAACTCCATATGATACTCCCACACACTCATGTTGCCCTGCTTAAGGGCGTCAAACTCTGTAGCAAGGGCTGCCATAATCTCGGCAGGCAATAAATGGCCCATAAAGGCATCCACAAACTCCTCCCACCTCGCCGGAGGGCTCCCTTCCCCACGGGAACTCTCCCGCATCTCGAATCATGAATATGCCGCTCCCTTCAGACGATAGGAAGCCAACTCAACCCCCTCTGTCTCAGTAGCCCTCATAACTCAGAGGGTCTTGTACATGTCATCAATAAACTCCTGAGGATCAGCCTCTGGGTCGGTGCCTGTATATCTGGAGGGGATAACCGCGGAAACTGGTTGACTCTGGAACCTGAAGAATCCCCTGGCTCGCTAGAGGACGTAGGGGCAGCATTTGATCTTTCAGTCTGAGAGGCCACTAACTGGGTCAACATCTGGATAGCTCCCCTGAGGTCCCCATCAGAATTACCAGGACCGAAATCTGGAGCTGGAGGTGGGTCAGGAATATCAGCGGGAGGGATTTCAACACCCTCTTCTGGGGTAGGAATATGAATAGTCTGCCCTGGAGTGGAGGAGTCAGGCTGATTTGTGGCCGGGGAATCATTCGCACCCGCACCATCAGCTGGAGAATTTATGACCTCTCCTAGGGTGGCATTGGCCTCTAGGCCAAGTCGAGCTCTCTTCTTGGGTGCCATTTACTGAAAATTGCAACGATGCACGAGTTAGAGGTATAAAACCTCACCTTTCACCACATCGCACGATATAGAATAGCAATAAAAGGGTACTTTCCTAAATGTCCATGCAACCCCCTAATTATAGATGTGGTCGACAACACACCGATAAGAAAGGCTCTACTAGACACGGCTTCGAGAAATCCTAGGAGACTTTTTAAAACCTGAGGCTCTGATACCAAGTTTGTCATGCCCCAAAACCAAGGGATGAGACCGGCGCCTAACCGGATGAACCCGGTCAAGTGGACCTGGATTGCCTTTCCTACCCAATGCATTTCCCCGTGTTCATAATGTACATTTATAAGTGAAACAGCAAAATAGAATCAAAGCATGCGTTTACAACATAAGTCAAATTTCCTTTTTTAACGTTTTCAACATTTAATCTTCCCAAAATATACATTCTAAAATACAACACTCCCGAGACGGAATCGTGATTACAAACGAGTACGAAAACTACCCCAAATACATATATACAACCCACATAATGTCTACGGAGCCTCTAAAGATACGGAGAAGAGTATATAAACTTGACGGCAACAAGGCCCCGGCTATACCTTAACAGAACAGAATATGCAAAAGAAGGTGGCATAGACTACGCACGACCCCGAAAGGAACTGGGGCTCACCAAAACTGCTGAGGAGATGAAAGGAAGGCACCACTATCGGCAGACCGATCTACCTGCTATAGAACCACCTACATCCATATAAAAGATGTAGCGCCCCCGGCAAAAGGGACGTTAGTACCATGGAATAGTACTAGTATGTATGAACAAGATTTACTCTAAGTAAAATCAAACAATACACAGATAGGAGACAGTCTAAGAAACCAAACAAATACTGCACAGAGATACAGGAAACACAAATGAGAGTTCCACAGTTTCTTATTTCAATCGTTCTCCTGTTGCGGCGCGCAACCCGATCCCACCTTACAATCATATTCCACCCTTATTTCTTCTGATGCGGCGTGCAAACCGATCCCACCTTATAATCACATTACACCCTTATTACTTCTATTGCAGCGTGCAACCTGATCCCACCTTACAATCACATTACACCCTTATTACTTCTGTTGCGGCGTGCAACCCGATCCCACCTTACAATCACATTACACCCTTATTACTTCTGTTGCAGCGTGCAACCCGATCCCACCTTACAATCACATTACACCTTTATTACTTCTATTGTGGTGTGCAACCCGATCCCACCTTACAATCACATTACACCCTTATTACTTATGTTGCGGCATGCAACCCGATCCCACCTTACAATCATATTTGATAGCAACATCAACCAATCAATTCAATCACAAAGATTTCATCATCAAGAATATACATTCATAATAACCAAATAACCATGTGAAATCAAGGCCATAGTAATCTTTACCAAACAGTGAGTCATATACGGCATACCATCAACATATAGTTCAATTAGATAAATCCACATTTCCTTTCCATTACTTGCTACACAACGTTTAGCACTTAGATACATTCGACAATTTGATTCGTTACCATTTCTTTCATTTTGCAGCACATACCGATGTATTCAACATTTAACGAGCTTTGCACATGATAGAATAAGCACAAAGAATCACCTTTTCACAAATCTCATATAGCATGGTGGCATGGTAATCAACTAGGACAATCAGAGAACAGAATCTTACGCCTCAACACATTAGAACAATCGATTCACATATGCATAAGCCAGAAACTCATACCGAATGCTCGGACACCAACAAGGTGACTCTACGAAGATTAAAGTTATCCATACATACCTTGAGTCGAAAATTCCCCTTTAATACCTATTCTCAACCCACCGGACCTTCTATCGCCTCCAATCTAATTTACAAGATGCCATTTTTAGACTTAGAATTAGAAATCATGAACTCATTTGGGCATTTTATCAAACACTATCTGATCATTTAGATTAACTAGCCCCATTTTAGTGAAAGATTGCCCTGGCTTACTTCCCTTTGTTAGATTATGGTAGATTATTCACATGCATGCAAGGTCTTAACTCTCATATTCAAGAACCAACCTATGTGTGCCCTATTCTAACTAAAATTTGAAAACTTGGGGAAATGGGGTGGAGGCTTACCTCTTATAGTGAAGAAGATGACGGCTACTCGATTAATTCCAGGCTAGAGTAGAGATGGAGGACCAACTTGGGGAAGATGAGGACTTCTCTCACTAGAACCCACTCTCACTTCTCTCTATTTTAATCAGATAGTCTTTAAAAATGAAGGGGAGGGGTGTTTTATTAAACTGGGGGTCGGATTTTAACATTAGAAATTAGAAGCCCCGAAGCAGGTATGCGGCCAGGAATGCGATCCTGTTATGCGGTCCGCATGCCTGTCGCATAAATGGCCTTCAGATGGGCCAAAAAGGAAAGCAAACTTCCCAGGTATGCGACCACTATGTGGTCTGCATACCTGTTATGCAATCGCATAGGGAGACGCATAACTCCCTCAACAAAAAAATAGAGGTGCAGGAATGCGACAACTATGCGGCCCGCATTCGTGAAATGTGATCGCATTGTGGGCCGCATAGTTGTCCTCAAAATGGACAGCAACTGTCCAGGTATGCGACCACTATGCGGTCTGCAAACCTGATCTGCGATCGCATAGTGGATCGCAGACCCGCGTAATTCTGAAAATTTTCATCTTTTAAGTCTCGGGATACTTTTTACTCCACAAGGGTCCGTCTTAAGAATTTCTACAGTTATAACCACTTGGGAACCCATTCGGGCATTGTTTTTAGACTTGAAATTTTACGGGTCTTTACACTGGTGCTACCCTAGGGTTGAGCGGTGGTACACCGACCCCTTAAGTCGCCACACTGCTTTCCCCAAGGAATCCAACGCCGTTGTTTCCGTGCTCGCATGCGTTTGCAGTGTTAGGAATATTTGACCTGAAATTAAAGAATCTTTGGACAAGAAAAAGTGTGAAGAATAACTTGTGTTATCAGAAAACTAGCACCAAAATAATCACTATTATCTTTATCCCCACAGTGGGCGCCAAACCGTTTACCTCGAAAAATGGTGTTAACAATGATTCATTTGTGGTTTTAAAGATATGTGATTTATTCAATACTAGTAAATAATCAAGAGATAATAAGTTTAAGTAAGAAAAATGTGATAACCAAATCAATGTTGTCACAGAACTGGGGGCCTCGAGCTCAGTAACCTCGGAGGTCTCGAGGTCAGTCTTTGGCAGTAAATTATGAACAGTAAATGAAGAACAATAAAGCTGAGGAATAATGTTGAACACGTTAAACAAGAAGAGCAGAGTAGAATGTTCTGTTGCCATGAAAATTATTCCCTTGCAAATGATTGGGGTCCCCTTTATATAGGAGGGGAAAACCACCCTAATATGGTAGATCTCTAATTATGACAAAGAATACTATTGGTACAGCTGTATAACGGTTTAGTACGAAGTTGTACTATTTCTTACAAATCCTATCCGTCCTAACCACGTGTCCTTGGGAATTTCCGTTTTTTCTTGACTGTCATCGATTTGACACTGCCTCGAGGTATGTTGTGACGGGTCCTCGATGTGCCTTCTCGAAGTGTATGTTCCGGGATCAATTCTAACTTTACTTCGAATTCTTCGAGCTCGAGCTTGACGCAATAGAGACCTCAAAATCGAACTTCTCCGATTTCGACCGTATACAAGGGGATAGGAGAAAAGGCAGAGAATTGTGAGAATTTAACCAATACCTATTTTGTGAGAGACACTAAGTAGGACGTTGATTTCATTGATTCTGCTGATACAAGGATTAAGCTTCTCAGTTTGTGATATTGCAATAAATATTTATCAACATATTGGTGCATTTTGAATAAGAAAAGACAAGGGAGATATTACTTTGCAGTACTATAACGATAAGTACAATTATTCTTATTTAGTGTAGAATTTATTTTCTTATAACGTTGTTTTGAACTTCTTTCCTGATATCCTCGTCTAAATTATTTATTCCTCGTATATTATATTAAAAGGTCATTATTTTCCTCTATCTTAGAACTAGTTATGTTACAAGGTTGAATGTCCTGGCTCATAATGTGTTTCTTATTGTCCTCATGTAATAAGAACATGGTCAAAACATTCACCTCGGTAGTCATATATTTAAAAAAAAGGCGCAATTCTTCTTTAGGAGAGAAGTTTTATTAAATACCACAGATAAGAGGAACTCTCTTCTCGTAAAGGTTGTCAGAGCTATTAACTGTGGGGCCAAAAATGAAAATGGTTTTGCAATTTTAAATTAATTGAAGTAGAAGTAGGGGTGTATATGGATCGAGTTAGTTTGATTTTTATCAAAATTAAATCAAATCAATTATATCAGTTTGTATTGGTTCAGTTTTGTCGGATTTTTTGAGTTTTCGGATTTTTTTTTGTTACATGAATATAGTTCCAATCTTACTTTGTTAAAGTTATAGATAAAGTTTTGATAAGTTAATATATCTTTAGTAAATATTGAAAAATTGACAAACATATGATCTATTAAAATATTCTAATAGGAGAATTTTTTTAGTAATACATGATAATTTTTTTCTTAGTCGTCTAACAATAATTTTCGTTAATGTACACTTTCTAGGTTAACACATGAGAGGATCTCAAATATTTCAATATTTTTTAAAGAAAATTCAATATAAAGTTTTAAAATATATATATAAAAATTATATGTTTATATGTCGGTTTGATTTGAATTTTTTTTACTCAATACCAAACCAAGTCAAACCAAATCTAATCGAGTTTTTTAATCAATTTTGTTTTATCTTTTAATTTGGTGTGATTTTCGATTAGATTTGTACAACTAAAGGAATTTCCATTGTTTTTCTAAGTTATAATTATGAAAGCGATGGCGGTACATTTCATCTTGATTTATATAATTTATAGGTAGGCCACCCAAGGGGGCCGGTTGCCCTTACATTAAAGAAGATACATGGTACAGCAATTTAAATAGTAATATATTCAAATTTTTTTCCCTTTCTAAATAATTATATTTTATGTTTGGCGTGACAGTAAATTCTAGTTGGTAAGAATGTTTTTGTCTAGCTAGAAAGGGCTTTTGAGTTTTGACTTTTGGATTGCTTGTTCAGTGTTTATTTATGATTTCTGTATATAGTTTAAGGACATTAAATAGCCTTAAGTATAATATGAGTAATTTTTGTTAATAGTACTATCATTTATCTCTCTTTTAAATATCTCAATTAATTCAACATCAGTAATTAGAGCAGTAATGGTAATTTTGAAAAATAAATAAAATATTACTTTTAAAATATCGATATTTTGGAACAAATTCAATTTCGCAACACATAAATATTTAGAACCCTCCACTTAATCCTTCCATCTAAACCTTGGTTGTACTTCATATGAAGCATGAAATGTTAATAAATCTTTTAAAAAGTCAAATAAGGTCTAAATATGTTTTCAAAGATTGAGGTAAAATTCTGTTTACCTTCAAAATCGGATAACAATTAAATTTGTAAGTGATTTTCAAGATACGTAGAATAATTTGACACAAAATGAAAAAAATTGATTACAATTAAAATAAATAATGATAAAGTAAATTCAAACCATACGAATTGAACAACTACAGCCTTGGGAGGTTGGCCACTATCACGACCCAAAATCCTCTAATCGTGATAGCACCTAACTCGGCCGCTAGGTAAGCCAACTAACCCTCAATACAATCCCAATGAGATTTATAGGAAAACAATAAAGAATTATCTGAACACTTATACAGTAACGCAAGGACTGGTAGTACAAATCATGAGCTTCTAAGACTTGGAATTTCTAAAGTTGGTATAAATAAATACATGATCTGTTTGAAAATTACATAAACAGATTAGCAACATCTAGAACTCCAAGAACAAGTGGTAGCTTTATCTAGAATGCACGAATATCTTCAGAGTCAACTTCCAACATTACCCTGAGCTCCACTCCCAAAATCTATATGAAGTGTAGTATGAGTACAACCGACCCCAGGTACACAGTAAGTATCTTGTCTGACCTCGTTGAAGTAGTGACGAGGCTTTTTAGTTAAAAAGATTCTCACTAATAAAACCTGTACCATAGACTAGCAATAGAACTATACTACGATATAATAGAAGAGAGTACACGTAACGAATATGCAAAGCAATAATTGAGTACTAGAAGAGATCACAATTTAACATTTACCAATATCTCGACCAATCTTTTCCTTAGTGCGATTACCAATAAATCATGATAGTCACTCCATAACTTTCATAGCGTGAGGAATGTACTTAGATATCAAGTCAATTGAACGGCAACACCCTTCGTACATTTATCTCATCCTCACCAAATATTATAACAGTACCAACCAGATGACAGAAGTGCCGATAACAGTAATGATAAAGTAGGAAATATGCAAGTAGAAATAATGAACGAGGATATACATACGGGCAACAACAATAGACCAGGCGGAAGGCATATGAGTGATGACAGCAATTAGGAAAAAGAAATATAAAATTCAACTAACTAGAATGGTGAAGGCCTATATAGATATAACAAATAAGAATGGGACACATGATCTTTATAAGTTAACAAGTATAGACAGGAATAACTAACACGACAGAAGGCTTGTACTAACGTGCAACAAAATAGATACGACATGGACGTAATTATAATAGCAGGAAGTAGGCATGGTATTTGTAAGTCAAGTAAATAAAAGGCGCGGGAAACACAATAACAATTGAGATAGGGGACAAGGACATGACAATAATGACAAGTCACATAAGATCCTAAGTACGACAATAACAGCACAATGTAAAAGCATGAACGTATACACGAGGAAAAAATATCACAAACATAATGCATGTCCCTCATCCTCTCCTGCACGGAAACACCCATCATGACATGAACTCGTGATAATATAAAAACATGATAATATAAATGAAATGGCACGACATCACCATTCGTGATTTTACTCTCAAATGAAATGGAACGGCATCACCCTTCGTGCTTTACACTCACATAGCATGATACGACATCACCCTTCGTTCATTACACTCACATGACATGGAATGACGTCACCCTTCGGGCTTTTACTCTCAAATGGTATGGCACAACATCACCCTTCGTGCTTTACAGTCTCCCTCACACACACACACACACACACACACACACACACACATATATATATATATATATATATATATATATATATATATATATATATAATGGCACGATAACATCCTTCGTGCTTTACACTCTTCTTCACCAAGCATATATATCAGTGACAAGCTACGTTGGAAAGATAAATAACATCAAGGAAAGTAGTTAAACAAATATATCAAGTGAACTCAATCACCACTTTCAAGCCAACAATAGTTCATTAAACCCTCAAGATCCTTATTGTGCAAGTATTTCAACAAATCTCAAAATAATCTCCAACTCAAGCATATAATCTAATAACCCAAGAATAATGATCGTAGATATGTATTTGTGATTAAGCATAATGATGGCCGAATTAGACACCCAAATGTTTCACCACATTCCATTGAATTTTAATCGAGTTATGATAAACTAAATCTTGGTTTCTACCATTTAATTTCATTTTCTTAGTATCTAGAAGTCAAGTAATACATGAAGCAAGAAGGTCATGTAATTCTACAAGGCACAATATACAATATAATTTACCCCCGAGCATGATTAACCCTAGCACTTGCATATATCCTCGTTACCTCATATATGTATCAGCCCCGCATGTAGAAAATAATTTCAAATATTAGGACAAATTCTCTCAACAAAGTTAGGTAAAATACTTACCTCAGTTCGGCCAACTAAATACTCAATTTAGCTTCTTCCTTTACAAATTTACCTCTTCCTGCTCAATCTAGACAAAGAAGACTTAACTACATCACACAATGCGAGAGAAAATAATTTTAATTAATAAAGCTATGACCTTTATACAATTTCTAAAAAGTCAACCTCGAGCCCGTCCAGTCCAAATCTGGGTCCAAGGGTAGGTCTTGACTACCCATAGCCTCACAAGTCCATATATGTGTTTTGTTTCCAAATTCGAGTCTGATTCGACTTCCAAATCCCAAATTTTAATTTTCAAAACGTAGAAAAAATCCCCAAATTTTCCCCTAGATTTTCATGAATTTGATGTTAAATCTTATGTATAATCATGAAATATAATTGAAAATTGAATAGAGGTACTTATCCAATGGTTTGGTATGAAAATCCCTCCACAAAATCGCCTCCCATCGAAGCTAGGGTTCAAATATAACAAAATAAAGCTAAGTCTCGGAATTTGCAGCTATATGCAGGCTGCAGATGTGGCATTTGCGACATGGGGTTCGCAAATACGAACCCCGCAGAAGCGGACTACTCATCGCAAAAGAGAATCAGGTGGAGTCCTGCTAAAGTCGCATTTGCGACCAAAATATCACAAATGCGAAGATAGCTACCTTCGCAAAAGTGAACAACCCACACTCGCAAATGCGAGGAATATCTTTGCAAATGCAAAGTCTTCCTCAGCATCCCAGGTTCGCAAATACGAGGGCCACTTCACAATTGTGATAGTTGCATTTGCGACAAAAACATTGCAAATTCAATGACACCAGTACCATCACTCAATAATCATAAAAATCATTCTGAAACCAATCCAAAACTTACGCGAGCCCCCGAGGCTCCAAACCAACCACCCACACTAGTCCAAAAACACAACATGAACTCACTCGCGCGATAAAAACATCAAAATAACCTTTAAAATCATGAATTAGACGCCAAAATGCATGAAGATCACAATAAACTTCAAGAACTTCTAGAATCACAACAAAGCGTTCGAACCATATCAAATCAACTCCAAATGACGTCAAATTTTGCAGGCAAGTTCCATATGACATATCGAAGCTATTCCAGTTACTGGAGCTACAATCCGATCCCATATCCTCAAAGTCAACTTCCGGTCAAACTTATGAACTTTCCAAGCCTTCAAATTCCCAACTCTCTCTAATTAGTGCTGAATCATTCTAGAAATATCCAAATGCAAATCAGGGCATACGCCCAAGTCCAAAATCACCATATGGACCTAACAGAACCATCAGAACTCCAATATGAGGTCAAATGCTAAAAATTCAAACTCGGTCAACTCTTCCAACTTAAAGCTTCAATCTTTAAGTTCAGTCTTCCATATCGATTACACATAACTTGGAAACCAAAATCGACAATTCAAACAAGTCATAATACATCATGTAGAGATACTTGTTCCCTCAAACTAGCGAGCGAAGTGCAAATGCTCAAAATGACCAGTCATGTCGTTACATCCTCCCCCACTTAAACATATGTTCGTCCTCGAACGTGCCAGGAGTCGTTCCAAAGCCATCAAATCATGGTGTAACCTTACCACGCACATACTGGGGGCGATCCCACATTACCCTACGCCGTATAAACCTGCCAACGCAACATAACTGGAGATCCTTACTTCAACCTTGGTCCTTAAACCTTAGAACCAAATCTCCAACATCCAAAATTCATTTCAAGATCTGAATCTCACATCTACACATCTTATAAGTCTGAACAAGCTATATTAAGTCATAAAAATAAACCAAGATGTAATCATATGATATACCCCATCACTCAGATACTCGCAGCAGTAACTCCTGACCATTGTCGCTGCCCAAAAACTAGTTCGGCACTGGTAGTAACCTCATATTGATTTGAACCTCTTCCAAAACCTTCATTCTCTGCCGATGATGAAGAAACACGCCTAATCTCTTAACCACTCATCTGATTGATAAGACAAGAAGCTCACTCGTCCAACCAGGGTCATTGCCCAAATCCTCAGCAGAAATATAGTATCATTCTTCCAACATTCCTTCTCCTAATACGATAATGCAAATCTCAGGTCTAGAAACCTCATCTTAGCCAATACAAGCAGCCCCGCCGACAAGTCTCAACAATAATCATATGGAGCCCCACACAACACGATTTCGTACACTAACAAGTAACAATTCATACATGAAACATAATAGTAGGGAAATTAAATAAGGAGGCTACTAAGAAAGTTAAGCATGTAATTTTAACATTTTCCCTAGGAACTAGTTTCAACAAGGTGAAAGAAAAAATACACGAAATAAGCATAAGGAGTTACATTTCATCACAGTACCGTTATGACGTGCAACCCGATCCCATCATATCAATCCACATAGGGTACCCATCGAGCCATAATACTCGAGCTCACTCATCACATGTGCATCAACCACCAGAACAATAAAGGGCACAGAAATATAACTATGGTAAAATGATTAGGCCCAAAAATACTAAGAAATACAAGCACATTATGGTGAAATAAGCAAGTCAACATCACGAGGGCCATCTTTCCCATAACGTCATAAGGCCCATACAGAATTACAATATGCGTGCGAAAAATCATATAACACTCACAACGCGTCATAGCATAAGACAGAAACACATAACAAAGAACAAGGCGCAGATAACATCTATTCCGCCCAATGATATATCTGTGGTAACAGCTGAACAGGAGCAAGCAAATCCGATCCGATACAGAATACACATTCTTATTAGACTCACAAATAATCCCCCAAACCAGATTCTGATCATTCCCGAACATATAAATAAACTTCTAAAAGTCCAAAGAAACCTTTCCATAACACATACCATCAATCACCCCATCCTCAACATTCCTTCACAATTCGCAACCAAGGAATAGTCTGCCAACGAGAACATTTCATCTCTGAACTTCGTGTATACCAGAATTTCCATACCCGATCTCAACACCGCTACTCAAATGGATGAAATGTCATTCATACTACATCATCCTATAGAAAAATACCCACAAGTCAAAACACAATGCACCTTCCAACAAGCGAACCCTCATCCGACGAAAACAAATAGTGCCAGCATAATCTTAAACAGCCGAAGTCGTATGTATCACCAAGAACTCATATCCTTCCCTCCAAAACTAAATCGCAACTTTGTACAAGAAAATTTTCAACCCCCACCGGCTCATTGCCTATAACATTCTAACTTGCGACACTACGAAAACTCCATAATCAACTCTGATCCATGAGATAATTGAACATCTCACCAACCGCCTACCTTGCATTTAACTCAATCCAGGAGAACATCACCCCACACATAATATAGCTTATATACCTGTAGAAAACATCAACTCCGACCGTGATCATCACTGTGATGAATTATTTGGAACTCATTAACACATGATCGAGTCATCAGAACCGATCGCCTCTAACTTAATCGAGTCACATAAACTGCCAACCCGAAAGTAACTCAATTTGATATGCTCACTTTGAAGGAACCCTCTGCGAATCCCGAAGCCGTTTCATACATCTCTCAAATATTTCCATAGATCTTTCTTGAAAAAGAAATACCACAGATTTGATCACTATTTGCTACCGATATCAAGCCCTACCCATGCACAAATTCAGAAGTCCTTAAATGCTACATATGATCTGGAACTCGACAGAACCTTCTTGAAACCACTCACTTTACTATGATCTTCAATACACATCTAATACGCACCGACCAACCTGCGCTCCACCAGCACATGACTATTCAAATAACAACCAAGCAATCCCTCGGCCGGAAGCTGATACAACGCATGATCCTACAATCTGTTCGTCATTAACAGATTTTGCCACTTAGCCCGAAGCCATAAAACACATCGTCGGTAATCCAAAGTACAACATCTTCGTAGCATGCCTCGATCCCACACGACCATTTAACTGAATACCTCAAAAACACATGCAAGTCATTAAAACACTCCGAAGACTCTGCCAAGCGCTTACCCATCTTGCAGTAGTCAAACAACTTCCCTAAATGCTCTGAAATGATAATATCTGCACCCCGCCAAATGGAAACCTCATACGAAACACACGATCTCAACTCATCAACCAGGAGATGGTCCACCAACTATACTCAAATTGATATCTTACCGTGAACCCGCCATAATCACAACAACTAGGCCACCAACCAGTCTTTCCAAGTTCGTGCTTACCAAACAGATACAAGAATCCGCCTCGTGCCACAAATGAATGATTAAAAGATCTATCACTGCATCCGTTCCCAAGACTAGACAAAACATCATGATGATAATCACGCATCCATAGCCCTTCGTAATCCATCCGCAACATCAAAAATCACCGGTGCATCGCGAATACCGAGTGCGCCACATTATATATAAACGAATGTGAAGAATTAAAATCGTAGGTTTCAAGGAGAAATAGAGTCGCACGATGAGGAACGGAGAAAGGGAAATTTTTCCTAAATGCCCTGTAGCCTCCCGAAGATAGGTATGGACATCATTATACCGATCCGGAAGACTCTACTAGACACTTGCTCATGACAAGTAGAACCTACGAACCTAGTGCTCTGAAGCCAACTTGTCATGACCCAAAATTCACTAGTCGTGATGACACCTAACTCGACCCGCTAGGTAAGACACCTAACCCTCAATACAATCCCAATGAGATTTATAGGAAAATAACAAAAAATTATCTGAACACTTATACAGTAACCCAAGGACTGGTAGTACAAATCATGAGGTTCTAAGACTTGAAATTTATAAAGCTGGTACAAATAGATACATGATCTATTTGAAAATTACATAAACATATTAGAAACATCTAAAACTACCAAGTAAAGTGGAAACTCTATCCAGAATGCACGAACAGCTTCGGAGTCAGCTCCTGACATCACCCTCAGCTCCGCTCCCAAAATCTCCACGCAAGGTGCAGAAGTGTAATAAGAGTACAACCGACCCCATATACCCAGTAAGTATCTTGTCTAACCTCGTTGAAGTAGTGACGAGGCTTTTTAGTTAAAAGATACTCACTGATAAAACATGTATCGTAGACTAGAAATAGAGCTATACTACGATATAACATAAGAGAGTACATGTAACATATATGCAAAACAATAACTGAATACTAAAAGAGATCATAATTAAACATTTTTCAATATCTCTACCAATCTTCTCCTTATTGCGAAAACCAATAAATCAAGATAGTCACTCCATAACTTTCATAACGTGAGGAATGTACTCAGATATCAAGTCAATTGCACGGCAATACCCTTCGTGCATTTATCTCATCCTCACCGAATATGAATATAACAGTACCAACCGGATGGTAGAAATGCCGATAATAGTAATGACAAAGTAGGAAATAAGCAAGTAGCAACAATGAACGATGATATACATATGGGCAACAGTAACAGACTATGCAGAAAGCATAGAAGTGATGATAGCAATTAGAAAAAAGGAATATAAACTTCAACAAACTAGCATGGTGAATTCCTAGATATAGATATAACAAATAAGAAGGGAACACATGATCTTTATAAGTTAACAAGTAGAGGCAGGAATAAGTAACATAGTAGAAGGCTTGTACTAACGTGCAACAAAATAGATACGATATGGATGTAATTATAACAACATGAAGTAGGCATGGTATTTGCAAGTCAAGCAAGTAAAAGGCATAGGCAACACAATAACAATTGAGATAGGGGACAAGGACATGGCAATAACGACTAGTCACATAAGAGCCATAAGTACGACAATAACAACTCAATCTAAAGGCATGCACGTATACACGAAGAAAACATATCACAACATAATGCATGTCCCTCGTCCTTGCCTGCACGGTAACACCCATCGTGCCATGAACTCGTGATAATATAAATGCACGATAATATAAATGAAATGGAACGGCATCATCTTTCGTGCTTTTACTCTCAAATGATGGCATCGCATCACCCTTCGCGCTTTACACTCACATAACATGGCACGACATCACCCTTCGTGCTTTACACTCACATGACGTGGCACGTTATCACCGTTCGTGATTTTACTCTCAAATGATATGGCACGACATCAACCTTTGTGCTTTACACTCTCCCTTATATATATATAAAATTGCACGGAATCACCCTTCGTGCGTTACACTCTTTCTCACCTAGCATATGTATATATCATTGACAAGCTACCTAGGAAGCATAAATAACATCAAGGAGAGTAGTTAAAAAAATATTTCAAGTGAACCTCAATCACCACTTTCAAGCCAACAATAATTCAGTAAACCCTCAAGAACCTTATTGTGCAAGTATTTCAACAAATCTCAAAATGATCTACTAGTCAAGCATATAATCTAATATCCCAAGAATAATGGTCGTAGGAATGTATTTGTGATTAAGCATAATGATGACTGAATTAAACACCCAAATGTTTCACCACATTCCATCGAACTTATACATATAAGGTACGGGCCTATAAGGTCGAAATAATCACTCGTGTATTGAACATAGGCCGACAAGGCCATACAATCTTTTACGTATATGACATTTGTCCACAAGCCTCTAAGAATACATAATTTTCATAAAGTTCGGGTCAGAGTCCCGCCATACCAAACAATACACATCTAGATCATACTAACCAAACAAGCAACTCCGAAGCAAATGGAGTGCACCAACATCTTCCACCGGGCTGATAGCCTACTTGGAAGACTCTCGATCTGTCTATCGGGACCTGCGGGCATGAAACGCAGCGTCCCCAGGCAAAAGGGACGTTAGTACGAATGATGTACTAAGTATGTAAGGCACATGAATAAGTACATAATAGACATGGAAGAAATATAAATTATTCAACCTGTAAGTCTGATAATTATGTAAATCATGAAATACTTATAGTGTCAGGCATATGCATATGAATGTCATTTCGTGCATATGTACATGTGTTCATAACATCATCAAGCCTCTAAGGGCATCCCATCATATCATCTCGGCCACTGTGAGAAAATCATCAACGTATACCAACTGATCAGGTGGTGGTACGTATATAACGCCGTAACCTTTTTCCCGTATCCCATATAAATATAATATACATATATACGCATATATAACGCCATTTGGTCATGGTTCAATGTACATGTATAAATGCATGAAACGCTTAAGCAATACGTTAATAAGATTTTCTCGGAATGCCATAAAAATCAATATGCCTTTCGGATAAACTTTATCAAATACGTATTTTTCTGAGATCCATGAACAAAAATCAATAATAATTCACATGGAGAATCAAGAATATAGACACCCCTAGTATTTCTATGAATAGAGCAATTTATGGAAGTTGTGCATTTGCTCGTTTCATTTGTATCGTACAGATCATGCCAAAAGAAAGAAGGGATAGCCTCAACATACCTGGAGTAGGGGAAACTTCGCATAATATTCTTGACAAAGATTGCACCGTACTCCTTGTAACCGCAAAATTTTTATGGAATTACACTAAAGTATCCTGAACGAAAATAACCTACTGCTTCTTTGAATTATTTTGATGGAATTAGTTGCACGAACTGAAGCTTCTGCTCTCTTAACGTTTTTGAACTAAAATGATACATTAATGGTTCAAGGATGTCCTATCTCCGGATCCTAATGAGATGGAGATAAGACTTATAATTAAGTCTTAAGTTTTAACTTTACCCTTAGGTAGCCACATGGCAATAATGACTAAGAGTCATGTTTAACCATTGTGTCTTTATGCCACGTTTTGGGGGGGTATAATTTATAAAAAAAAAATTATTCATTTATTAGTTAACTGGGTAATGTTCCGTTATCCGGTAATTAACCAATTACCCGCATAATTTAAAAATTGCCTCAAATTACTTAAAAATACTATTCTCTTTTAACATACCTTGTACACATTACTAGCATGGTCATGTAGTACCTTGTATGGCACTAGTCCATAATCCGGGTATTTTAGCTCGGGACGTATTTTACCCCAAAATGCCAAACTTTGACAAAAATTCATTTTCTTTGACTTGCTTCCCCTTTCACCTTCACGAATTTACTCATCACTTGTGAAATAGCATAATCCTTATAACCTCCAAATAATCCTTTACTTGGACTGATGTCAATTACCTTACGACAAATTCAACGTACAATACTACAGGGTGAAACATCATCGTAACTTAATACTGCGAAGCGTAATATCATCGTAATATTGTAGGGTGTGACAATCACGTAATTCTACAAGGCACAATATACAACATAATTTACCCCCGAGCATGGTTAACCCTGACACATGCATATATGCTCGTTACCTCATATATGTATTACCCCCGTATATAGCAAATGATGTCAAATAGTAGGACAAATTCTCTCAAGAAAGTTAGGTAAAACACTTACTTTCGTTCGGCCAACTAAATACTCAATTTAGCTTATTCCTTTACAAATTTACCTCTTCCCGCGCAATCTAGCCAAAGAAGAATTAACTACATCACACAATGCGAGAGAAAATAATTTCAATTAATAAAGCTATGACCTTTATACAATTTCCAAAAAGTCAATAAAATTCAACCTCGGGCCCGTCCTGTCCAAACCCGGGTCCAAGGGTAGGCCTTGACTATCCATATCCTCACAAGTCCATATATGTGTTTTGTTTCCAAATTCGAGTCTGATCAACTCCCAAATCCCAAATTTTTATTTTTCAGAACTTAGAAAAAATCCCCAAATTTTTCCCTAGATTCTCATGAATTTGATGTTAAATCTTATGTATAATCATGAAATATAATTGAGAATTGATTAGATGTACTTACCCAATGGTTTGGTATGAAAATTCCTTCACAAAATCGCCTCACATCGAAGCTAGGGTTCAAAATAAAATAAAATGAAGCTAAGTCTCGGAATTCCCAGCTATATGTAGGATCCGGATGTCGCATTTGTGACATGGGATTCACAAATGGGAACCCCGCAAAAGTGGAAAACTCATCGCAAAAGCGAATCAGGTGGAGTCCTGTCAAAGGTGCATTTGCAACCAAATATCGCAAATGCGAAGACTGCTACCTTCGCAAAAGCGGTAGAAGTCTTCGCAAAAGTGAATAGCCCACACGCGCAAATGCGAGGAATATCTTCACAAATGAAAAGTCTTCCTCAGCCAGGTTCGCAAATGCGAGGGCCACTTCGCAATTGCGATAGTCTCGTTTGCGACAAAAACATCGCAATCTGAAACTCACCCGAGGCTCTAAAGCAATCACCCACACTAGTCCAAAAACAAAACACAAACTTTCTCGCACGATCAAAACATCAAAATAACCTCTAAAATCACAAATCGGACGCCAAAACGCATGAATATCACAATAAACTTCAAGAACTTCTAGAATCGCAACCAAGCGTCCGAACCGTATCAAATCAACTCCAAATGACTTCAAATTTTGCAGGCAAGTTCCATATGGTATATCAAAGTTATTCCAATAACCGGAACTACAATCCAAATCTGATATCCTCAAATTCAACTTCCGGTCAAACTTATGAACTTTCCAAACCTTCAAATTCCCAACTCTTGCCAATTAGTGCCGAATCTTTCTAGAACTATCCAAATGCAAATCCGCGCGTACAACAAGTCCAAAATCACCATCCAGACCTAACAGAACCATCAAAACTCCAATCCGAGTTCAAATGTTAAAAAGTCAAACTTGGTCAACTCTTACAACTTAAAACAAATGCTCAAACCGACCAGTCGAGTTGTTACGACCACCTTCGAACTGGATGAACTTCAATCAGTATCAAGGTACAGTTGAATAAGAGCTTAAAGAAAAAATAATGTATTAGTTTGGGATGCGTTGTACAATGTGTTAAACTAATTATCAGACCCCCTTTGTGTAGTAGGGGAGTCCTACTTTAGGTACAATTCTATAAAAGGTAAAAATCTCTTGATTTGCTGATTATCGGTTCCTTATTGATACGTGCCGAGATTCCCGCCGTAATATCTGACCGGTCACGGATATTTCGGCCTTCTGTTGGTTATGCTAACAACATTTCCTCGAGCTCGTTCGGGGCTAGGATAAATTCCGGGATCACGGACTCAATGTTTTCTAAGACAAACATTCTGACCTTTAGTTCTTGGGGTCGATCTTCAATCCCTCATGTTCCAAGCCCGATCTGTCACGTCGTGGACGAACTTAATTTTGACCTTATACAGATAGTCCCCTTATTTTTTGGAGAGTAGACGACGAGAAACGACATGAGATTCCAATTCTCACTTTGATACTCCGCGACAGAGACGGCTAAATAAACAAAACGTTACGTTAGTCAAGTCTTAATGGCATTAAATGCTTGTGAGTTTCCGGTTGGCCACTCCTAGATACGAACCGTCGTTTGAAACTATAAGTACCCCCTTATTTATTAATTCAAACTTTCCATTCAAACCCTCTACCCTTTTTCCTTAGAAATTTCTCTACTCTCTAGCACTTATATTCTGATTTCTTGAGATACTTTGTGAGAAATATTGCTCGTCTTCATGCCAAATCATCAAGTGTACTGCTTTATCTTCCTCTTTTTCAACTTTTTCCCTCCATTTTAAAAGAAATGATGAAGACTTCAAAAATCGTTCCCAAAAAGAAACTCCATCTACATCACGATCGGTTGTCGAGGAGACTGTTCCGCGTACTACTGTCGAGGAACCAGCAGCGGAACCCCCTTTGAACATGTTCATCCCTAGTGGATGCTCGGTAACCGCTGATTTTAAGTTTGAAAATCTTTCCTTCGTACCAGGCCGTTGTGAGAAGGTCTCGAGATACATATGCTTGATCATAGAAGAAATTCTACCCATAGTAAAAAAGGATTGCAACTGGGTCGACTAGCACATGGTGGTTCCCGGACCCGATGAAGATATCACCACCCACGTCGAGGGATACTTAAGTGTTTACACTTATCCCTTTACGTTGGGCCCATTGGACCCGGTCATCATCGACTTCTGCAAAAGGTACGAGGTGTGCCTCGGTCAGATTCACCCTTCGTTCTGGAGGATCGTGATCCTTCTCCGGCTATTTCTGAGCAAGATCGATGGATGTTCGTTCACCATCGACCACCTCATGTGCCTATACAGTACCCGACTCTTTTGGGGGGACTAATCAAGCTCGCGAATCGGGCTAGTAAAGCCCCGTTCTTGAGTATCGATGAAGACGGGGATCGAGGCTGGCTAGACTATTTTGTCCGAGTGAGGACCTTGGATCTGATCCCAGCTGAGCGTATGTCGTTCCCTGAGAAGTGGAATACAAAACATAAGTAAAATTCTGTTTTAAAAATTTTATTTTACTCTTTTTTACTTCCTTATCATCTATGATTGGTGGTGTTGCAGCTGTCGATCAGATCCCGAATGCATTCCCTTGACTCAAGGAATGGGTCAAGGGTATCGTGTTACAAAGGCCATATTCTGAGCGCGCATGGTGCGAACTTTCGAAGGGCCGGTGAGAGGCCCGTTCTCATGGTGAGATTCCTTTTTCGAGTGAGTAGTACTTGGGTTTCTTTTTGTGTTGTTAAGTTCTTACTTGTTTTATTTCCCTTTGTAAGTTTATCCAAGGATGTCACAATGAGGCCTCCATCAGGTGATGAGGATTGCCCCGCCGAGTCCCCTTCTCTAAGACAGGGTGATGAGAAGAAAAGGAAAAGGGCTTTGAGTTCTCTGAACTCGGAAATAAATAACCAAGGAGAAGGCTGGTGTACAAATCCAAAGAAAGCACCAGTGCACGAGCATCCTCATCGTACTCACTACGTTGGCTGAGGGATGTCTTACACGTCTTCTTCGACCCTGTCGAAGCAGCTTTCTTTCTTCAGGTAGTGAAGTCACTCTGATTTGTGTATGACTTGACGCTCTAACGCGTCCGAAGAAGAAGAAGAGTTTGATTTGGTGGCTCGAGAGCTGTCGCAGCTCGAGAAGAAAGGGGTCTCTAAACCGGAAAGAGGGGAAACTGAGTTGCCTCAACTTAGGGAAACCGGTGAGGAGGCCGTGGCTGAGGCTTCCAAACTGGAGACGGGCGAGGCTGTTTTGCCTCAAGTTAGGGAGGCCAACGAGGGGGTTGTAGCCGGGGCTTCCCGGGAGGTGGGAAATGCCCTGAAGGATGGACTCAGTGATAGATATCTCCGAGTCACCTTTGTTCACTGAGTCTATGTACAATGATGTTTAGATGGTGAAAGAACGTCCCAACGAGGGGGCCCAAGGAGCGGAAGACCCCCTCCGCAGATTTTTTTAGTGGAAGAACCCCTCCACGGAGGATGTCATCGGGTTGGGTGACTTAGAGGTGCTGAGGAATAGTCCATCCTCGAGAACAAGCGGGCCTTCCTCAAGTCTGAAACTAGTCAACCGGTTCCCAGCTCCGAGCATAAATCCTGATCGGAAGCGATCGATCTTCCTCTCCGTTTTGGAGGATGCCTGGGTATTCTCTGCCCCAGTAGGGGTGGTCAGTTACCTTCGGTGCCTGGTGACCGAGGAAGATCAAGACAAGATGAACGAGGTGGATGCGCCCTGCCTATTCAACGAAGCACAACAGGCGTTAAACCGGGTAACTTCATATGCCTCTTGATAACTTCTAATTTGTACTTAGATTAATATATAGAAATCATAACTTTTTTCCTTTGTGTTCATAGGCCTTGGTGATTCATCACAAAACTTATCTCTGATATCGGAAAGAGATAAACAAGTATGAGGTCGTGATTCAAGGGCTCACTGAGAAGAGAGATTCTTACAAACTTCTCAGCGAGCAATGTGAAAGGGAGGCTAAGAGCCTCCGAGATGAGATAGAGGCGGCTTGGAAGGAGAACGAACCGTGGAAAGGTAAAAGTCTTTGAGGTTAGAAACGATGTGCTAGACTCAGTCACTAACGCTTCGAACCTACAAGTCCACCAGAATCTTGATCAGATCGACCAGATTCGGGAAGAGATGGATGTGATAAAATCGAGGCCGAAGAATGGAAAAGAAAAATGGACCGCTTGGCCTTGGAAAAGGAAACTTCCTGGGCACAATTGGCTTTGGCTGAGGCCTAGCTTCAGGCGGCAAATGAAAAGACCGTGGTGCAGGAAAAAAAGATCGAGGAGCTCAAGTCTCAGCTAAGTTCAACGATCTTCAATCGAGGAACTATGGCTAAGGATCTTGAAACGGCCAAGGCGGTGGCCGAGGTGGTTAAAGCCGATGCCGACGAAATGGTGGCCCAATATAAGGTCGATGCCAAGGTGGCCCAAGATCGAGCAAAGGATATCATTGAGCACGTGAAGTGGAAATCTCGAAGGGAGACCCTCGAGTAAATTCATGCTCGGGGTTTTGACTTGTCGGCCAAAATTGAGAGTGCTAAGGGGATCGAAGCCGAGGCCAAGAATTTGGATTATCCCAAGGATGATGAAGATTCCGAGGATTTGAGCGGATCTGAAGGTGGGGGAGACACCGAAGGTTCTCGTGATGAGGCGTCCCCAGGCGAAGACTAGGCCACCTAGGCGCTTCACAGATGTTTTTATTTTTCTATTTTTTTGTATTTCCCTCTTTTTTATTGAGGTTGTTTGGCCTTTATAAAAAAATGTATCGAGGCCGTTTGGCCTTTGTAAAAAATCTTTGATATATATATAAGGCTTTTCTCCTTTAACTATTCCTATGTTTTTCCTTTGGTTTATTATTTATATTTGCAAAGATTAAATTGCCTTAGCATGAAATAGTTAGGTTATGTTAGGAGGTCCGAACACGCCTTGCCTTTAACATTATTTTGTTTAAGGCATTTTGGGGGTTCGGTGTGACTCGAAATTTTTCTCTAAAGTACTTATAATTTTTTAGATTAGAGTTTACGAGGGTAGCCTTTAGAACCGATTAAGAAATTTTAAGGCCTTGTTGTTTTTGTTACGGGTCTCGAACATCTCCGAGCCGTTTTAACATGGTCGTAGCCTTTTTAGTTTGGGTGTTGTCCAGTGGGCTTGTTGTCCCGAGTTATCTGGGTTTACCTAAAATAATAGTCCCCGAATGGGGATGGCCGTAACCTTTAAAATTTGGGCATTGCCTAATAGGTCTTGTGCCCCCGAGCTCTGGTAGCCCGAACTGTCTGAGTTTGTCTTTGGACGGCAGTCCCCGAGTGGGAGTGATCGTCTGAACTAGAATTAAGGCACCCCTTCGGTTCGATACCTTTAGGCAATCATATGTAGGAAATTCCTTAAGAAATGCAAAAAGAATAAATTTTAAGGGACAACATATTTATCCGCAAGGCAGAGACTTCTTTTAATTCTTGTGCGTAATAGTTACACATGTGTAAAAACTTTGTGCCAAGACCCGAGCAGTATATGCGGGCATGGTTCATTTGACTGTTTGGCCCTTACAATAAATCCTATCGATCGAGTCGAGATCGTTCGATCACAAAAGTCTCTAAAGTCTCTTTCCTTGCTAAAGTCGTTATCCGAGTGTAATGCCCCCAGTGTCTGAGGTTGATCACAGAGAAACCTCGAATACAGTTGATGTGATCTTTGACACCGATTTATGATCGGCCTTCGATTATAAGTTAGCACGATCCGTTGTTGTCTCATTAAAAATGTTGCCAAAAAACCCATTTGGGACAAAACCGGCCTAAGGGAAAAAGAGTGCAATGCATTCTTTCAGACCTAAAAATTTGTACCATTCGTTGTTGATTACCTGCATGTGTTTGTTCAAAAATAAGTAAGAGGAATGAATGGGGTCGTACCTTGGCAGTAGTATCGCATCAAGTGAGTTACTTTCCAGTTATTCGGTAGCCAGTCGCCGTTCACCGTTGATCGCTCCGAGTTGTACGATCCTTTTCCGGTGATCTCGATAATTTGATATGGCGGTTTCGAATTCGGCCCCAGCTTTACCTCGTTTGGATTACGGGTGTTTAGTGTGACCCTTCTTAACACTAAGTCCCCGATATTGAAGTGTCGAAGGTTGGTCCTTCGATTGTAATATCTCTCCATCAGCTGTTTTTGGGCGACCGATCGGAAAATGGCGGCTTCGCACATTTCATCTAATAGTTCCAGGCTCGTACTCATGGCATCATCATTCGATTCTTTGGTTGCGTATCGGAACCTGAAACTTGGATCTCCGACTTCAACCGGTATGAGAGCTTCGGCGCTGTAAATCAACGTGAATGGGGTGGCCCCTGTACTGGACTTTGAGGCCATTTGATATGCCCATAGGATTTCGGGTAAGATTTCCTTCCATTTTACTTTGGCGTCATTTAACCTCCTTTTGAGGTTTTGCAGTATGGTCTTGTTGGTCGATTTTGCTCGTCCGTTCGCACTAGGGTGGTAGGGCATTGATAGGATCCTTTTGATCTTATGGTCTTCAAGAAACTTGCTTATTTGCTACCAACGAATTATTCCCATTGTCGCACATAATTTCAGCCGCATATAATTTTGTCCCAAATGAAATCGATGACTTCCTTCTCCATGACCTTCTCGTATGCCTGGGCTTCCAGCCACTTAGAAAAATAGTTAGTCATAAACAATACAAATTGAGCCTCACCGGGTTTCCATGGAAGGGGGCCAACGATGTCCATTTCCTACTTTATGAACAACCATGGTTCAAAATCGAATGCATCAACTCACGGGTTGATGAATCATCGAAGCATGCCTTTGGCATTCATTACATTTTCGTACGAACTCCTTTGCATATTTTTCCATGTCGATCTATTAGTATCCAACTCTGATTATCTTTCGAACTAATGATTTGGCGCCTGAATGATTTCCGCAAGTGCCCTCATGAACTTCTCTCAGGATGTACTCGGTATCTCCCGATCATAGACATATCTCTAGTGGGCCATCGAACGTTCTTCTAAACAGGGCTCCGTCTTCGGGCAAGATTAACCGGGCTGCCTTTGTATGTAGGGCCCTCGATTTTTTTGAATCTGAGGGCAGTTTTTCGGTCTTCAGATATTCTATATATTTGTTTCTCCTATACCAAGTTAGGCTTGTAGAGTTTATTTTGGCGTGATCTTCTTCCACTGTCGACCTCATGAGTTGTACGACCGCCCTCAAGTTGAGCTCGTCGTCCTCGACCGACGACCCTTAGTTAGCAAGGGCGTCGGCCTCGCTGTTTTGATCCCGAGGTATGTGTTTCAAAGTCCACCCCTTGAACCGATGTAATATGACATGCAACTTTTCTAGGTACCTTTGCATTCATTCTTATCTAACCACGAATGTCCCATTAACTTGGTTCACCACGAGGAGGGAATCGCACTGAGCTTCGATCACCTCCTCCCCCAAGTTTTTGGTAGTTTGAGACCTATAATCATGGCCTCATATTCAGCGTCGTTGTTAGTCAATTTCACAGTCCTAATAGATTGTCTAACTATATTGTCTGTTAGTGGATTCAATACGATGCCATGTCCGGACCCTTTTGCGTTCGATGCTCCGTCCGTAAAGAGGTCCAGATCCCTAAAGATGTCTCCAAGTTCACCAACAACTCTCTTTCGACCTCGGGTATCAGGGCCGACATAAAGTCAGCCATGAAGTCTGCCAAAATTTGAGATTTAATAGCGGTTTGGGGTCGATATTCAAAATCGTACCTGCTGATCTCCAAGGCCCATTTGGCCAATCGTCCCGAGAGATCGGGTTTATGCATTATATTTCGCAATGTGTAAGTATTCACAACACATATATGATGACATTAAAAATATGGTTTCAGCTTACTGGAGGCTCTTATCACAGCGAGTGCCAATTATTGTAGGTAAGGGTACCTTGTTTCGGCCTCACCTAGAGTCCGGCTAACATAGTAAATTGGAAATTGCGTACCTTGCTCTTCCTGGACCAGGACCCCATTTACTGCTATCTCCGATACTGTCAAGTACAAGTATAATTGTTCATTTGCCTTTGGCGTGTGAAGCAGCGGTGGGCTCAATAGATATCGCTTGAGTTCCTCCAAGGTCCGTTGGCATTCCGGGGTCGATGAGAAGTTATTCTTCTTCTTCAGTAGTTGGAAGAACCAGTGGCTTTTATCGGAGGACCTCGAGATGAATCGCCCCAAGGCTGCTATATGCCCGGTTAATCTTTGCACAACCTTCACATTGTCCACTTCCGTGATATACTCGATGGCTTTGATCTTGTCGAGGTTGATCTCGATTCCTCGATTGGATACCATGAATTCGAGGAATTTACCTGATCCGACTTCAAATGCAAATTTCTCCGGGTTCAACTTCATATTGTACTTCTTCAATATGCTTAAAGTTTTCTGCAAATGTTTTAAATGGTCCTCTGCTCTCAAGGGCTTAACTAACATATCGTCAATGTAAAACTCCATGATTTTCATATCGTCAATGTAAACCTCCATTGATTTTCCTATTTGTTCCTCGAACATACAATTTACTACGCGTTGATAAGTGGCACCGGCATTTTTTAAGCCGAATGGCATCACGTTATAACAGTATGTGCCATACTTGGTGATGAAGTAGGTTTTTTCCTAATCTTTCGAGTTCTTCTGTATTTGATTGTATCCGGGGTAGGCATCGAGAAAACCGAAGATCCGTGGACATCTGTGGCATCGATCGTGCGATCAATGTTGGGAAAAGGAAACGAGTCCTTGGGACATGACTTATTCAAATCCTTATAGTCCACGCGCATTCTTAATTTGTTCTCTTTTTAGGGACTACCACTACATTTACTAACAAATCCGGGTATTTAACCTCCCGAATGGACCCTATTTTCAGGAGTTTAGATACCTCATCCTTGATGAAAGCATGTTTGACCTCGGACTGGGGTCTCCTCTTCTTCTTGACTGGGTTGAACTTCAGGTCCAGGCTTAGTTTGTGAGTGGTTATCTCCGGACGGATCCCGGTCATATCAAGGGAGACCAAGCGAAACAATCTATGTTAGCTATAAGAAATTGAATGAGTTTTTTCCTGAGCTCAGGACTTAACCTCGTGCCTAAGTATACCTTCTGATCGGGCAGATGCTCGATCAATATGACCGATTCCAGCTCCTCGACCGTCGATTTAGTGGCGACGGAATCATCGGGGGCTATAAAAGACCTGGGAACCCCGTAGTCATCATCCTCATCAGTCCCCTGCTTCTCCTGTTAGGTCGGGGCTGGTGTCGGTAATTGTTATTTAGTTTCTTGCTTTGTGACAGAACTTGGCCCCTTTGTCGTGGTAAGTGCGGATATCGAAATGCTTCTTCGACCGCAAACATTTTCTTTGCGGTTGGCTGTTCCCCGTAGATTTTTTTAATCCCTCCTAGTGTTAGGAACTTCAAAAATTGGTGCAGAGTCGAGGGCATTGCCCTCCTGTATCTATGGCCTCTCGAACAAAGTGTTGTATCTCATGTCTCCTTCTATCACATAAAACTTGTCTTCCTAGATTGTCCCAGTGGTATTCACTGGTAATATTATCTGCCCCATAGTGGTTTCACACACCATGTTGAATCCATTTAGAATTCGGACTGCATGCACGATTTGATCTTGTGGACCGAGCGGCTCTACGATCTTCAATCGGATGATGTTGGCCGAGCTACCTGGATCAATTAACACACGCTTAACTCGAGATTTATTTCTGAGTATAGATATTACCAATGCATCGTTATGGGGCTGCACGATCCCTTCTGTGTCCTTGTCATTGAAAGACAATGTTCCTTCAGGTACGTAATCTCGAGTTCATTTTTCCCTTGTGATGGATACTTTGGTGCACTTCAACATCGACCCTTGAGGGACATTGACCCCACTGATTATCATGTTAATGACATGTTGAGGTTCTTCTTATTCGGTCTATCTATTAGAATCCTTATTCTTGAAATGATTCTTTGCTAAGTCGCTCAGGAATTCTCGAAGGTGCCCGTTGTTGAATAATCGAGCTACCTCCTCTCTCAGATGTCAGCAATCCTCTGTTTTGTGGCATGAGTGACATGATATTTGCACATCTGGTTAGGATCCCTTTGGACTGGATCGGATTGTAAAGGTCAAGGCCATTTAGTGTCCTTGATGCGTCCGATAACTGATACAATGGAGGCACCATCGACATTAAAGTTGTATTCCGATAACCTCGGTGCTTCCTTAGGCTCGATAGGCCTATCGAAACTACTCTTGCTTATGAGTCCTCGTTTTCTCTAACCTCGATCACTTCTCCTTTCATTTCGCACAGAATTCGCCCAGACCTACTGATTTTATCTAGTCTCCATTGTCCGGATGATACCGATCCCTGTTTGACCTTGGTTCATGATCGATATCTCTCTTGAATCTGTCGATGGTTCTGACGGGATAAACGAACCCCGAAGGGGCCCAAGTTGATCATCTTCGACTCTGATTTTTGATTGATACCTGTTATGCACGTCGTCCCAAGTAACAACCGCATATTCTATTAGATTTTGTTTCAATTGGTGTGAAGCCACTGAGCTTCGATCATTATGTCCCTGGGTGAAATCATGAACAACCCAATCATCAGCTACCGGTGGCAGATCCATCCGTTCCATTTGAAATAGAGGCATGAACTTTCTGAGCATCTCATTATCCTTCTATTTTACTTTGAAAAGGCTAGACTTCCTGGTCTCGACCTTGATAGCCTCGGTGTGCGCTTTCACAAAATAATCTGCAAGCATAGCAAATCATCAATATAATGAGGTGGTAAGTTGTGATACCATATCATAGCTCCCTTTGATATGGTCTCTCTGAATTTCTTCAGCAAGACATACTCGATCTCATCATCTTCCAAGTCGTTCCCTTTGATGGCACATGTGTAGGAGGTTACATGATCGTTTGGGTCATTTGTTCTGTTGTACTTAGGAATCTCAGGAATGCGGAACTTCTTAGGGATTGACTTCAGAAGAAAAGGTTTTTGCATGAACTTTTTGGAATCCAGACCTTTCAGTATCGGTGGAGCTCCTAGGATCTGATCGACCCTCGAATTGTAGGTTTCCACTTTCTTGTCATTTGCTTCGATTTTATTCTCCCTCGATTCTATCTGTTTCGTTAGTTTTTCGAGAATCATCATAATCTCGGGGTTGGTCCCAGACTCCCTTTCATTTGGCTTCTCTGAGGTCGGTTCCTCTCTGTGGTTGACTTCCCGGGGTGGTTCAGACTCGATCCTGCTTGGCGCGCGGTTCTGGTTCTTGAGTTAGGCTATCGCTGCTTGTTGAGCCCGTAACATTTCGAAGATTAACCGCAAGTTGATTCCACCATCTTCGCCTCCGTGCGTGCTTTGTGCAACCAACCAGACATATCTGCAGACGCTGTTTTCAGGATCGGTAGCCAAATTTATGTCGATGGCCACATACTAGCTGACGTCAATCGGGTCTGCAGCCGGGATACTGTCGAGGTCAGCAGGAGGTACCTCATTTCTGGGGGCTACGTTGTCGTTTTCGCCATGGTGGCCGGATTCAATGTCAACATGTAGGGGTTGAGAGTTTGACATTTTGGGTTTAAACCTAAAATCAGAGAAACATCAAAGAATAAGTGTAAAGTGATGTGTGCTATGGAGATTTGTACCAACTAGCAACTATTATCCTTAGCCCCACGGTAGGTGCCAAAATGTTTACCCTAAAAATTGGATAACAATTGAAATTGTATGTGGTTTTAAGGATATATAGATTAACTTGACACAAAATGACAAAATTGATTACAGTTGAAATAAACAATGATAAAGTAAATTCAAACAACACGAATTGAACAATTACAGCCTTGGGAGGTTGGCCACCCTCGAACTGGATGAACTTCGATCAGTATCAAGGCACAATTAAATAAGAGCTTAAAAAGAAAAATAATGTATTGCTTTGGAATGCGTGTTACAATGTGTTAAACGAATTATCAGACCCCCTTTATAAAGCAGGGGAGTCCTACTTTAGGTACGATTCTATAAAAGGTAAAAATCTCTTGATTTGTTGATTGTCGGTTTCTTATTGATACGTTCCGAGATTTCCGCCGTAATATCCGACCAGTCAAGGATATTTCGGCCTTCTGTTGGTTACGTTAACAATGTTTTCTCGAGCTCGTTCGGGGCCATGGTCGATGCCAGGGTCACAAACTCAATGTTCTCGAAGACAAACATTCTGACCTCGGGTTCCAGCCTGGTGGGACTTCAGGTCGATCTTCAATCCCTCATGTTCCGAGCCCGATTTGTCACGTCATGTACAAACCCGATTTCGATCGTATACATATTCAATGATCGTTTTGCAGTACTTTAGTGTTTGTCTCGAAAATTTGTGGAAATTCCACTTTCTAAGAGCTCCTTTCATTTCTCTTCTTTGCTTCTAATTCAATAGCAAGGCGAAATGAGGCCACCCTAGCCCATTGAGTGCTCTACCTCGGGCCATCGACATCATACGCTCTACTGAAACAGATTTCGCGGAAAACCAACTATATCCGATCTTGGTTGGCCTTTTGCTGTTGCCAAGTGGAATGATTCATTCAACCTCGGTATCGGCAACCAAGACACCCTTCTCTGTCGAATGAATCTTCAAATCATCATCTTCAAACAACGACTCCGATCACGGTTTCCAGTTGACTTTATTTCAGGTGACAGGGGCAGGAGAACACTTCACAAAATGCGCTTTGACAACGAGCGAGATCTTTGAAATTCAATCATAACAACACTGGGTGGGTAAGATATAGGATTCTTGTCTGAGTCGCGTGGATCATGTGTAGTTATAAAATTGCGATTTATATCATGCTCTTCATAGTTTGTGTTGATTTCACTATGTTTAATGTCACTTTAATCCGATAACTTCTCAGCGGTTACAAACTTAATGGCATTAACACTTCTATTTTACCAACTACGGCATTTAATCATATCGGTGGGAATTGGACGAAGTGTACCAAAGAACAGGACTACTAGAGTAATAAATAGAGTTGAATACCTTGGATTAAAGTGTTTTAAAGTTCACAATCATTTTATGTTAAGCTAGTAGTAGTATTTTTTTTGTATATAGAAAGAGAAAACATGCTACAGCCTCCACAATCAAAATATTAAAAGGGATTTTTTTTTAGAAAAATTGTTCGCATGAGGGTGATCTTTGAGCACACTCACTTTGAGTGTGATGTGAAGTTAAAATTACTTACTGTCCTCCGATTCAAAATAAATGATTTTTTTGGGTAATTTCACACAGATTAAAAAATTCATCTTTTAATATTAATTATCAGTGAAATTGACCATATTAATTTTACTATCTCTTCACATAAACACACCTAACACATACTCCAACACCATTAGCAATGTAGGAAAAAAATAATTAATTTATTCTTAAAATCTGAAAAAATTACTTATTTTGGACCACAATATAAAGACAAAAAAATTACTTATTTTGAACCGTAAAAAGTAATATAACTCCAATAATATTAGTAATAAGGTCCGGAATGGGAGCGCATCCCTCGCTCAACATGGCTGAACCGAATTAATTGAACTAATAGGTTACTAAAGACTAGATGCTCAAAGGGTAGTCAGATGAACATAGCATATCACGTTCACACGGGTTCTAGAGAAAAGTTGAATATCAAGGATGTGATGTGAATAGTTTAATTAACATAGACATTAATAGCTATTTTTATGGCTTGAACCGTGAATTATAAATTATACGGAAAAAGTTTACGGTTGTTCCGAGGCAATTGTAAAGTGGGTCAAACATGAAAAATCTTTTTACAATTTAGTGCACAATTCATATCACAGTTCACGGTTTTATTGTCACCGTTGTTTACATGGACCTTTTTGTACTCCAATCTTTAGTGGGCGTTCGGACATAAGAATTGTAAAATTTCAAAAATAACAAAAGTAAAAGAATTTTCAAGTAAAAAAGGTATTCGAAAATTAGAGTTATGTTTGGATATAAATATAATTTTGGGTTATTTTTGAAGTTTTATGAGTGATATGAGTGAAAATTTTGAAAAATAGTTTTTTGGAGTTTTTCAAATTTTCGAAAATTCCAAAATCTAAAAACTTTATGGCCAAACACTGATTTTGAAAAAAAGTGAAAAATTTTCGAAAAAAAAATGAAAAGATTGTTATGTCCAAACGGGCTCTTAGTGCCCATTCGGACATAAAATTTGATGGAAGATTTTTCCAAAAACAAAAATTCATTTTGTTTTCGAAATCAGCGTTTGGTCATAAATTTTTCAATTTTCACTTTAAAATGCATTTTGAATATTTTCGAAAATTTAAAAAACTGCAAAAAGCTGTTTTTCAAAATTGTAACTCAAATCACTCACAAAACTTCAAAAACAACTCAAATTGAAATTTATGTCCAAATACAACTCTAAAAACCATTTTCACAATTTTTTCGACTTTTACAATTCTTATGTCCAAACGCCTAGTTAGCATGTAGAAAAAATCTCACGTGCCAAAGTTAATTTTGGACAAAGACTAGTATAAAATTAAATAGAGTTAACGTGAGCAGAGAATCTAGATAATCGACCTCAAAAACAGTTCCTTGGCAAAGAATAAGGTTTTCCAAGCACAAGCAAAACAGTTAGGCTGAGACACCCATATACTAGCATTTAATAAAATCACGGGCATGTAGTTTCTGTGCACACAAGGTAGGAGGTAGGGTAGGTGTCTCTTTCCAAAGTCTGTGATCCAATGCCCCTTCACCTTTTCTTTCCAATTACACTGCAATTCACATGTATTCTCAACCACCTCCAGCAATTCACATTTAAACCTCTCCTGAATTTTTAATTTGAATAGGGAAAAAAAAACCAAATACAGGGACCTTGGAATCTTTGTTTTCTGTTGAAGTAATTGGCATTCTAGTATAGAGTGAAGAAAGCCAAGCTTCACTAGCTATTTTGTACTATGTGGGATCTGCGCTTCTTTCTTTTCTTTTTTTGACTGAAGAAAGATACGGATAATGTAGGTGGAGAGCAGTTAATGAGTTGTTTAATTAGGTTCTTGAATGTGTCTATCTGAGGCTGAGGCTTGGTTTCTATCATTTTCATTTGGGTTTGCTCTTTTAGAGGTTTGAAGGTGAAATATTCAATTTTTTTTTTTATCATTTTAAGGCAACAGCTCAGGTACTTCATATGGAGAGTTGTTTTTAGTGCTTTTTGTGTCTTGTAGATTTGTTATTCATATGTTCAGATCCATTGATATTTGTTAATTAGTTATAGACGGCAACTAATTCTTTGCTTTCAGTGACTTCAAGCTAAGAAAGACTCGTGTCCAGAGTTATACTACTAGTTTTTTTTTTTTTGATTAATAAAATATGCCTCAAGACAGTCTGAGATCAGCTGTATACAGATCCTTTGTGACATGTGATGACCCGAAAGGTGTTGTGGAATGTAAGACAATTAGAAAATCCAAGATTAACCATCCAAAGATGGAAGGTAAAAAAAGAAGATGCAGCCATTTGAATGTGTCTTCATCATCA
Source organism: Nicotiana knightiana (assembly GCA_005239525.1). Taxonomy (NCBI): domain Eukaryota; kingdom Viridiplantae; phylum Streptophyta; class Magnoliopsida; order Solanales; family Solanaceae; genus Nicotiana; species Nicotiana knightiana. The sequence continues at coordinate 172,090 of ML376359.1, read as the reverse complement.
TCATCATCATCAGTCAGCAAAGGAATGGCGGCAGATGAGTTATATTCCTCATCTTCCATCCAGCTAATGGAAGTTTCCAGAGAAGCTCAAAAGCTGAACCAAGTGATTGACTCATGGTCTAAGGGTATGAACTTTGAAACGCATTCTAAGGATATCGCCAAAGATTTGTTGAAAGGAGCTCTTGATTTACAGGAGTCGCTAGTGATGCTAGGAAAGCTGCAAGAAGCTTCACAACATATGGCTAAGTTGAAGAAAAATGAGAAAGATGGAATATGTATTGGAAGGACCAAGTCCGAGAGGATTTCAGATCACAGGTTTAATAGGCTTGAGTTTCAGAAACCAAGATTTTCTTTTGATGGGGCTTCTCAAGATTGTTTTGATGAGCTGAGGGAAGTGATAAGAGACAGCTTTGCTAGACAAAATCTGTTGCCACCAACTTGTGCTTCAGAGAATGATACAAGGAAAGTGGAATTATCTCCAGATCTCCCCTTTACCAGCTTCACTAGCTCAAGTGACTCCTCCTTTGAAAAGGCTAGTGTTGGTAGAAGTAAAATCATTACATCATCGGATGTCCCATCAACTAGCTCAAGCCAGTCCTCCATGGTTCAATCCCAAGAGCTGGGTTATTCTCCACCCAAGGTTCAATCACAAGACGGGCCAAATTTAATTGCCAGACTGATGGGTCTTGAAGAGATTCCTAGAAAGAACGAAAGGGTTATCAAGCAGAGCAGACCTATATTTGAAATAGATTTGCCAAAGGCAAAGAAGCCAACAGCCATCGGTCAGAAGGTGGATGCAAAAAGAAGAACATTGGATGAAATTATTGAAACCATGCATTTCAAGGGGCTTTTGAGAAGAAAGTCGACTCCTCAATCTAGTGTTTCAGGTTTATTAAGTAAGTTTGTTGATGATTCTCCGCACATTGTGATCATGAAGCCTCTGTATGCTCTAGACTCGGCTGAAAGGTTTCCTCCCTCTAACCATGATGAAAATCCATCAGGCAATAGAAACACAACTGGAAAATGGGATGTAAAAGAAGAAACTTCACCTGAAAACGCTGATGATAAGAAGGGAGCATTGAATTCCACCGTATATAGGAAATTGCAGACAGGAAAATATCAAAATAATAGATTCAGTATAGGGTGCAATGATCGTGGTAAAGCACCTGCAAAATCAAAGACTCTTGATGTTTTGGCTCACGAAAAACATCCTAATAATACAAAGATTAGAGCTTCTTCTCCTGGCAAGTATCGTGGTGCAAAACCAAAGACTCTTGTTGTTCTGAGTCGAGAAAAACAGCCTAATACAAAGTTCAGAGCTTCTTCTCCTGGCAAGGATCGGGGTCAAGTACCTGCAAATTCAAAGACTCTTGAAGTTGTGATTCAGGGAAAAGAGCCTAATACAAGGACTAGAGCTTCTTCGCCTGGAAAGACCCTGCAACCAAAGAAAGAAGCAATTGAAAAAAGAGAGGACGGGACTCAGAGAGTAGCTCCTGCTATGAGAAAATCTAAAGAAATGAAAAATGTCAAAATCAACGACAGAGCTAAATTTCAGGACCAAGGCAAGATGAGCACTATGAAAGTGAGAAAACCCGAGAGAAATCCACTGGTTGCACAAGCAAAAAGTACTATATCAGATCGCACCTCGAAGCGCATAACAACCACTGCATCTGATAACTCCAGTAAGAGGAAGAAGAATATTAAAGCTGACAAGTCCGTCAAGAGTACCCCCATTGCTACAGTGAGTACATAGTTATAACTGTTATTTTCATGGAAGCTATGGTTCTCTTCTCACGTGTTATTCTTTATTGCCCAATTTCCTTTTTCTAACACAGAATTAGGGGGCACTGTTCTGTAGATGTTGGTCCTTCTGTGGGAATTAACTTAGGAGGATTTTTTTAGTATTGGCCCAGACTAATGAAATGTATTGATACAGGTTGACAACACGGAACACAAGGATGAAAATGTAGAAATGGTGCAGGGAGCGGAGAAAGACACAGATATAGCCATAACCAAAGTTACATCCACAGAAGAGCTTCATTTAGTAAAAGTGGCTGATATCTTTGAGAATCTTGTCATCGGTAAGGCACTTATTTCATTATTTTGCCAGTTTCATGCAATTGTTCAGGTTATATTGGAACATGGTGTTAGCAATTATTCATCATACATAGGCTTTCAAGTAACTATTTCTAAGGAGTAAGCTTAAGCGTTGCAATGGAGTTAGATATATATATCCCAGACATTGTTCAACAAACAAGAATGATGATATTAGCTACATATAGTATCTAAGAGACCAAACATACAGAGTATTTATATTCTTCCTTTGCAGCTTAGAATATCTATTTTCTTCTTTTCGGCGAAATAATATATGCGACAATACTATATACTGTTTAGTCGACACGCAGCAGCTGCATATAACCAAAATTAAACGAAAGATCTGGTGGACTCGAAAGCTTCCATAAAATCTATATATATATATCCGATATTCTTGAGAAACTATATAATGTTGTTTTCTAGTAAAACTTATGGATTTTTGTATCTTGATTACTGACTTTGTGGGTGAAAGTTCCAAAACTTGTAAAGAGATCAAGGGTTGGAAAATCTGCAAGCAGTAGTTGAAGTAGTCTAATGCACTTCAGCCTTTTGCAGCCAGACACACAAAAGGTTGTAATAAATATAGTTCCTCAAGAAAAAGCTTTGGTCAATGGTAGCCACTGTTTGCCACGTGCATATATACCTCTTTCTTGTTCCATCCGTTCAAGAACCATAGACAGATGACAATGTGAAAAGCTGTTACGCATGGAAAAGCTACTTCTGGTCATCCATCAGTCACGCTCCATTTTTCCTTTAGTGAGATTTATCTGTTGGCATAGTGAAAAAATTCTAATAAAATGTAATACTTCTTCTATTGCAGATAATATTGCCAATGGTGAAAGTTTCCCTTGTGAATCTAGCGTGCAATCAATCCATTGTGTCAGTGACATCAGATTAGTGGAGCACACTAACTGTAATATCGATCTAGACTTCACTGAGAATGAAAACTTCAACTCCGGAGCCACTACAAGGTATTTACTGTTGAGCAGTGAATCATTCCTCTGTCAGTCCGAGGAGCTATTTGAAACAGATGCATGCGAACCAGCTGTATGGAAGATAACAAGTGTAGATCATGAAATCGCTGATAGCAGACTCTTACTTGATTGTGCAAATGAGTTGTTAGAAAATAGAAGGTCTCAATGTGCACTGGCAGTTAATCCGTTATCACTGAAGGGCATTAAGATGCGAAAAATTCCTATATCTTTTGACAAGTTGGTGAATGAAATTTGTGACGGGATTGAAGTTTTACGAAGTTACCATAAGGTTGCTGGAAAGAACCTTTCAGCAGATGATCTTCATCCACTGCTAGAAAGAGATCTATGGTGCAAGGGAGTGGTGAGCAGTGCATGGGATTTGGGTTGGAGAACTGGATTAACTAATAATGAAGCTGAACAAGTGGTGACTGATATTGAGAAGTATCTTTTAACTGGATTTATAGATGATGTGTTGACTGACTTCATGCTATAGCACGAGTACATATTCACGTTGGCGACTTAGGAGGCTTGACTTATATAATCTGTAAATAAGATAGACGAGTTGAAAAAGGTCTTTAAGAAGCTGGGGTTTCGGAATAACAAGTTTACTAGCTCAAATTACATTTTAATGCTGAGTTGATCTTGAATTTATACATTTATTGCTGATATAATTTTACAAATGTAGTCAAACCAGATATCATTTGTTCTATAGAAATTTTGAAGCTTGATCAGCTTTGAGAGGCAACATGTGCACCAGTCTTTATGAAAAATTGAGGTTTCTGTCAAAAGTTGTTTAGAAGGATGCACTGTCTGTTTTAGTTATATTGTACTTCAAGTTTGTACACCTGCAAAAAAAAAAAAACTTCTTTTCGTCAAGGATGTCCATTCTGCTGCATTCCTATGCTTTTCGTGTTTGTGTACGCTTTTCGTGTTTGTGTACGGGTAAAATCGGGAATAAAAGTACCCCTGATTTTCTGATGAAGAAACGAGAGACAATGTTGTTTGATGCAGGCTCGGGTAAAGCCGAGGGCGTCCATAGATCAGAGCCCGGGGGCACGAATGACGCACCAGGAATCGGGCATGGCCAAACATGGGAAGAATCAAGCTCAATCTTAGAAAGAATCGAGGTTAAAGGGAAGACGATTGGAGAGGAGGAATGAGGAGCCAAAATATCTGCCATCAACCGGATATTGCGGCACGAATCACGCCCGAAATCAACTGCGGATCGTATTTTACTAGAAGAAAAGGATTTTTACCTTATTTAGACTTGTACTAGGATTAAAACTTCCCAACTATATAAAGAGGAGAACTTTTATTTTTGGGACCACTGTTGACCCAATACTAATTAAACGACCTACATTCTTGCATGGCCAACCTCTTGTGAAATTTACAGAAGCAGAAGTGGATCGTAAGAACGTCATTGAGGGATTACAACACGTAGTTGTGGGTAAGTTCTCTTATGGATGGCCAGAATTACAAGAGTTACATAGAATTATCCCAGTTCAATGTGAAATCAAAGGCGAATGCACTGCGAGTTTCTTTAGAGGTAGGCATGTGCATATTAGATTAACATTATGAGAAGATTTAATTAACCTTACGTCCAAGAGTACTTATTATAATAAAGCTAAGGATGAATATGAATATCAAATGAGGACGCTAATTTATGACATAAAGTTCAAAGCTGGGGAAGAAACTCCATTGGCGATGGCTTGGATATCTTTTCCAAGTTTGTTATCAACGTGCTTTGTGAAGAAATGTCTGTTTTCGCTAGCTTCAGCAGTAGAAAAACCGCTATACCTCGATATGACTACTATAAATAAAACACAACCTAGTTGTGCTAGGGTTAAAGTCCTTGTTGATCTTCTAGCCGACTTGCCCAAGAAAGTACGTATGGATATAGAGAATGAATCTACTGGGGAAATAAGAACAGAATGGGTGAAAATTCAATGTGATTTTCTACCTAAATATTGCAAAGAGTGTAGGTTATAAGGGTATGATGAGATTGTTTTTTGGAGGTTACATCCAGAGTTAATGATTTTATGACAAAGAAAAACGGGCTGCAACTAGTAATGTTGAAGAGAAGGAGAAAAACAAGGGTCCATTAATGATCCTTACAAGTGGAAGAGTAGTTGGTAATGTAGGCGAGCAATGGAAGGAGGTGAGAGACAATCATATCATGAACGCTGGAAAGCAGGATGATTTGCAATATAAAACTGGGAAACCAGTTGATGATGGTGCCCAGAAGGTTGAAACAACAAATAAATTTGCAGGTTTAGAGGTGGAAGATGGGGAGAAGGAAGAGAATAATCAGTTGGCTTTGGTGGAGACAACTTCTACTCAAAGAAGCCCTAGAACAAAACCTATTGATACTGGGAGATTGAACCCAACGGGTGATGTCTTCACCCCTGCTCCAACTGGGAATGACAAGCTGGATAAAGGTAAGAATGCTAGTCCTAAGAAGAATGTGAATGGATCTACTGAAGGTGTACAAAATGAATCAATAGTTCAATAGGGGAATAGGACCTTTGTACCTACCAAAGAAGTTCAAGGTAATGAAGACAATGTTAATAATGTTAACAAGGATCAAAATGGAGCATATTTGCCTCATCTTGCCAAAACTAATCTGTCCTACCAAGAGGTTTCTTTTGTCACGCCCCAAAACCGAGGAGCACGACTGGCGCTCAACCGAGTAAACCCGACTGAGCAAGCCTGTTAGATTTCATTCTACCCAAATTCATCGAATAAAGTGGAGATGTACTCCATTAATCATACTCTGAAATTATTTCATTAACAACTTCCATTTTGTTTCCCTTAGTAGTTTCAACCATAATATCCAAAATATTATAATTTTTATAGATATGATGAAAAATAGGTTTGCCAAATACCAATATTTCTAATTCAATTCCCAATATCAAACACCACCCACAACCTGTCTACGGAGCCTCTAAATACAACTGAAGAGTAATATGGAAATGTCAGCAACAAGGCTCCGACTATACCTCAAAATACAAAGTACATGATAAACAAATGATACAGGACCTCGAAATGAAGTGGGGCTCACCAAGTTGGCTGAAAAGAGGATGCGCCACTAGTTGCGACCAACAGTCTGCTATGGAACCACCTACATCAATTTAAAGATGTAAAGCCCCTGGCAAAAAGGACGTTAGTACCGTCGAATAGTACTATTATGTATAGATAAAAGTCCTCTTTCAAAATAGAATAACCATATAAGAAAAGGAAAGTCATAGAAACAAAAAGTCACGATCAATAATATCCAAATGCCTAGTTGAAACACAATAATTTTCAAAATACGAAAGTAATACATATTTTTAGTTGGGAGATCTTTAGTACCGATAATACCACAGTTCACGATACCACTGTCCACAATACTAGTGTTCACAATGCCACTATTCACATTGCCACCGTACTCTTGGCACGGATTTCGATCACGACCCGACCGGCTAGGTCATCTCATAGGAGACATTCTCTACAATCTCAATTCCCGTTTCAATTTCGATTTCAGTTTCCAGCACAATACCATCATGTGTGCAACATGGCATCCAATCACGGCCCGATCGGCTAGGATGTATCACTCAAGACATTACCATTTCCATCAATCATCTCGTTTCATATTTTCTGCACATATTTCAATTTCTTCGGCACTAGCTTGGCACTTGGCTGCATTTCATAATTCGAGTTTTTTTTCTCACATTTCACATTATTATCAATTTCGTCAAACAAGCCTTTAAATTCAAGATATCAATTATACTTGATTTTGTGGTTCTTAAAATATGTGATTTATGTTAATACTAGTTATTAGATAGGAAGTGCTAAGTGTGAGTTAGAAAAGTAAGATATGCAAACCAATGTTGTCATAGAGTTGGGCCTCGAGCTGGCTGGAACAGGGGGGCCTCGAGATCTAGCTAGGGCAGTTATAATGAGCAAATTGATGAAGAAACAATGATATTGGGGGCCTCAAGGATAGCCTTTTACGGATAATGATGGGAAATAAATGAAGAACAATCAATGAAGACAACAAATAAAGAGCAATGAATCTATAGAGTAATTGTTGAGCACGTTTTTGCAAGAAAAACAGAGAATGTTCTATTGTATCGAATATTCATATGTGTTACAAAATGATAGGGGTCACCTTTATATAGGAGGAGGAATCCCAACATAGTACATGTCTAATTATCACAAGGAAAATCTACTGGTATAGTTGTATAGTGGCTTAGTACGGACTTGTACTATTCTTTCAAACCTTGACAACTCTAACCACGTGCCCTTGGGAATTTTTTGCCTTTCCATGATGGTCATCGATTTTTATACTGCCTCGAGGTACGCTGTGATGAGTCCTCGATATGCTCTCTCGAGGGGAGTACTCGAGACTCCGACTCAGCTTCGAGCCCCTCGCAACCGGGTTTGGGATGTCATAGAGGCTCTAAGATCAGACTTCCCCGATTTTGGCGGTAACAAATAGTCCCCGCGTTTCTTAGAGTGAAATGATAAGAAACAATTCTGAATTCTTGGCTCTTCGATATCTCCAGCATGACGTCAGCCACGGAGGTCATCAACTGATGTGACAGAAAGGTTTGCACAGAGCACGGTTCTCGAAAAGCCCCTGAACCGCTATTTTCCGCCCTTTCAACTTCTCCAATATGCTTAGAAAAACCTCTACAAATATTCCAACCCTTATTTTTTCAAATTTTCACCCTTTGCAACATCTTCAAATCTCCATTTAGCAGCTTCTGCTTTCGTCCCTTCTCTGCGTTCATCTCTTCGCCAGTTTTCTTCTCCTTATTCTGAAATTTTAACATAGTCATGGTCAAAAATTCTATGACGGTCCCTCAAAAAGAGAAAACCCCTTCTTCTTCACGCTCGTCTAAGAGCAAAACGACGGTTACCCCTTGTGTTGAGGAGTGCCTCCTCGGACCCTGTGAAATGTCATCTGATTTTAAGGTTGATAAATCTTCCTCGGTAGCGGTCCGATGCAAGACCACGTCTCGATATGTTGGTCCGGTAACTGATATTAAAAAGGTGAAGGTTGATTGCCGTTGGGAGAAGGCGGTGCAAGTGAAGATTCCTTCATCTGAAGGAGAAATAGATATCTATAGAGCTGGTCGGGCCATTCCTTGGCGGAGAGAAGATAATTGGAAGATATTCATTCATGTCGCAGATAAATTTCGATGTTGGGAAATGCTTCACCAATTCTTCTTTTCCCTGAATCCGAGTCCAAGTAACTACACATATATGTTACATTTTTGAGGCAAAAATTCCCGTGGGGGTCTTAATATCCTCCCACTTGAAATTCTTGAGTGCTTTCCTAATTTCAGGGGCAACACACCTTGTTGTGATATTGGAAAAAACGTATCCCAAACTGTTCCCGGCCTGAAAATCCATTTGTGAGACGTCGTAAAATACTCCGAAGGGAATGGGAACCGTCTAACAGATGCTACTGATGCTCAGAAAGATTTGAAGGGAGGGGGGGGGGCTTTCAATCGAGAGCGAAGAAGCAATGAGTATGCCCGATGCAGATCTCGGAGGGAGACCCTCGAGGAGATTCATGATAAGGGATCTGATCTCTCAGAGGAGATAGAGTAGGATAAGGCGAACAAGATTGGTGCTAGGTTCCTCCTTTCTACCGATGATGTAGTCGATACTGAAAATGACGGGGAAGAAGCTGACGAGGATGCTAGTACCGAGGGGTTGATGAAGGCAAAGTCCCCAGGGGGAGAAGACGAAGTCCCCAATGATAACGATAGACTAGGTTTTCTTTTGGTAAAGGGCTCCATGTGGGAGTGTTGTAAATGTACCTTCGTACCACCATTTATATAAAGAGATGTTTCGTCTTGTTTATGCATAAAATTTCATTTTGCCTTTGTCTTTGATTTTGTGGTTTGAATTTTGATGCTTTCCATTGAGGTCTTATAATCTTGGTTTTGCCTCATCGAGGTCTTATGATTAGTCCCCGAGTGAGATGACCTCGGCCTTCATATCGAGGGTATGCCCTTTTAGGGGTCTTATAAGTTTGATATTATGGCCTTGGCCTCGGTGTCAGGGCTTATGCCCTTTTAAGGTTTTACAAATGTGGTGTCGCCTCATTGAGGTCTTAAAAATTGGCCCTTAGACTCTCTAGATTGGGTCGATTCGACCTCTAATATGGCTGTAGTTTCCCTCATTTTGGCTAAAGACTTTTGAAGTTATGCCTTGGCATGTTTTGTGTTCGTCCGACTCTTCGATGGTTCGAATAAGAGTCTCGATTCTAAGTCGATATGCGACGATAATTGATTACCTTGTGAGGTTCTCTCGAAGGCTGATATTCCGAAGCCTTTTTATTGAAGGCTGATTGTTTCGAAGCCTTTTTATTGGAGGCCGATCGTTTCGAATCCACTTCATTGTTCGGAGTTAATGTTATCAAAGCTCCTTTTCTTATGCCGAGGGTAGCCTGATTAACCGATTCTTTTCGATGTATTTTTGAAGTATTTGAAGGCCTTTAGATTTATGGCGGCAATCGAACGTCTCCGAGCTGCGTTAAATTCGGCTGTAGCCTTTTGATATGACCGTAGTCTTTATGTTCAGCCGTAGACTTTAGTCCATAACTGAGATGACCTCGTCTTCTATATCGAGGGTATGCCTTTAGGGGTCTTACAAGTTCGAATATATAGCCTCAGACTTAATATTGGGGTATGCCTTTTTTCTAAGGTCTTACGATTTTGAGTATGCCTTGTTGAGGTCTTATAAATTTGATGTCACCTCATGGAGGGCTTACTAGCTCAAAGTTGCCTCGTTGAGGTATTATAAATTTGATGTCGCCTCATGGAGGGCTTACTAGATCGATGTTGCCTCATTTAGGTCTTACAAATTTGAGTTTTTTTACGGCTCGATGAGCTGACTGTTGATGAAATTCCTTGAGTGCTCGAGAGTTTTTGGGCCCTGAGGCATCTAACGTGAAAGTAGTAAACTTCTTTGAGGCACGAAGCGTTTTGATGAGCAAAGAGGCTTATTTGATTACTTGATATGTGTGTACATGTTCGGAGGCTTGAATACTCTACATGGACACAGTTCATTTGACCGTTTGGCCCATTACAACATTGGTCTGTCGAGGCCTTCTTCGGCGTAACTTTCTTTCTTCGAAAGGGTAACCTCCAAGGGTGATGCCCCTCAGTATTCGAGGTTGATTGAAAAGAAGCCTTGAATATTTGTTGAGTCTTCCTCAGGTAGCATATAGGTGTTGCCTCGTTAAAAACTTACCGGTAAACCCATTTGGGATAAAGCCCGATCTAAGGGAAAAAGAGTGCAACGCATGCTTTAAGACCCAAGGTCTTCGAGTTGACGGATGCCATGATTTCTCAATCGAACATCTGCAAAAGGTCAGTGTGGAACATACAAATAAAAAGGGAGAAGGTTATACTTTAGCAATAATAGCATTTGAGCATTGATATGTTCCAATTGCTTGAGAGTTTCTCGCCTTCCATGGTGCTAAGTTTGTAGGATCCTTTGCCTACTACTCCGAGGACGTGATACGGTCCTTCCCAGCTAGGGCCTAGCTTTCCTTCATTTGGGTTTCGACTGTTGAGGGTGACTTTCCTTAGAACTAAGTCCCCGACCCCGAAGTATCAGAGGTTTTTTATTCTGTTTTAGTATCTTTCGATCCTTTTCTTTTGATAGGCCATTCAGACTAATGCGGCTTCGCGCTTTTCATCTAGTAACTCGAGGGCGATGTTTAGGGCCTTGTTGATTGATCCCTTGGAGGCCTTCTAGAATATGGCACTTGGTTCTCCAACCTTGACCGGTATCAACGCCTCGGACCCATATACCAAAGAGAACAGGGTCTATCCTGTGCTTGACTTTGAAGTTGTTCGATATGCGCATAGTACTTCGGGCATCACTTCTCTCCATTTTTCCTTTGCATTCTCTAACCTCTTCTTTATGTTTTTAATTATCATTTTGTTTGTGGACTCGACCTGACCGTTTGCACTTGGGTGGTAGGGCGTTGCTAGGATCCTTTTGATTTTATGATCCTCGAGGAACTTCGTCACTTTGCTGCTGATGAACTGCTTCCCATTGTCATATGTGATCTTGGAGGGGATCCCGAATCGGCAGATGATGTGGTCCCATATGAAGTCGATGACTTCCTTTTCTCTTATCTTCTTGAAGGCCTGCGCTTCTACCCATTTTGAGAAGTAGTCAGCCATAAATAAGATAAATCTAGCTTTACCTGGCGCCGGTTGTAGGGGACCGACGATATCCATTCCCCATTTCATGAATGGCCATGGGGATAGGACCGAGTGCAGTTGTTCACTGGGTTGATGAATCATTGGTGCAAATATTTGGCATTTGTCACATCTTCGAATAAATTCCTTGGTGTCTTTTTCCATGCTATCCCAGTAGTAACCTATTCTGATTACCTTTCGAACTAGGGAGTCGGCTCCGGAGTGGTTGCCACAAGAGCCTTCGTGGATTTCTCGTAGCACATATTCGGTGTCCCCTGGTCCCAAGCATACTGCCAGTGGCCCGTCGAAGGTCCTTTTGTAAAATATTCCATTCTCGTCGAGTGAAAATCAGGCTGCCTTAGCTCGAAAGGCCCTCGATTCATTTGGATCCGTGGGAAGCTTCCTATGTTTCAAGTAGTCAATGTACTTGTTCCTCCAATCCCATGTTAGGCTTGTTGAGTTGAATTCAACATGTCCTTCTACGATCGCCGATTTGGATAGCTGCACAATAGTCCCCGGGAGTATGTCATCCTCTTCGACAGACGATCCCAAGTTTGCGAGTGCATCTGCCTCGCTGTTTTGTTCTCAAGGTACATGGATTATGGTCCATTCTTTGAAGCAGTGCAACGTAACTTGAAGCTTGGCTAAGTATCTTTGAATCCTATTTTCTCGAACCTCAAAGCTTCCGTTCACTTGGTTTACAACTAGAAGAGAGTCACATTTTGCTTCGATGACCTCTGCTCCCAGGCTTTTGGCCAGTTCGAGACCTGCAATCATGGCCTCATACTCGACCTCATTGTTAGTCAATTTTGAAGTTTTTATAGATTGTCTAATTGTGCCACCCATAGGTGATCTTAAAACTACGCCAAGACCGCACCCTTTCCCATTCGAGGCACCGTTAGTGAAAAGGGTCCACACCCCAGGTGACGTACCTGCTTTCAACAAGAGTTCTTTCTCTACCCCGGGCATAAGGACAGGCGTAAAATCGGCCACGAAGTCCGCCAAAATTTAGGACTTGATAGCCGTTGGGGGTTGATACTCGATGTCATACCCCCGATTTCGATGGCCTATTTGGCCAATCGACCCGATAATTCGGGCTTATGCAAAATGTTTCGAAGGGGGTACGTAGTCAAAGCACATACACGATGACATTGAAAATAAGGTTTCAATTTACGAGATGCACTTGTTAACGCTAGAGCTAATTTTTCTAAGTGCAGATACCTGGTTTCAGCATCTCCTAGGGTCCGACTCACATAATAGACAGGGAATTGAGTACCTTGTTCTTCTCGAACCAACACACCACTTACCGAAACCTCAGACACGGCCAAATATAAGTACATCGTTTCATCCTCCTTCGGGGTATGGGGCAGAGGTAGGCTCAAGAGATACCGCTTTAGTTCTTCCAAGGCATGTTGGCATTCCGGAGTCCACTCGAAATTGTTTTTCTTCTTGAGTAGGGAGAAGAAGTGGTGGCTTCGATCTGATGAGCTCGAGATGAATCATCCTAAGGCCGCTATCCGCCCGGTTATCCGTTGTACTGCTTTCACGTTGTTTACCATGGTGATTTCCTCGATGGCCTCAATTTTGTCGGGATTGATCTCGATTCCCCGGTTCGACACCATGAAGCCCAAAAATTTGCCCGATCCAACTCTGAAAGAGTACTTCTCGGGGTTGAGCTTCATGTTGTATCTTCTAAGGATATCGAATGTTTCCTGCAAATGAGTCAAATGGTCCTCTACGCGCAGGGACTTAACTAGCATGTCATCAATGTGAACTTCCATAAATTTGCCTATTTAATATTCGAACATCTTATTAACTAGGCGCTGATACGTGGCTCCCGCATTTTTTTAGCTCGGAGGGCATTACATTATAACAATATGTACCATACTTCGTGACGAATGAAGTTTTTTCTTGTTCTTCCGGGTTCATTTGGATCTGATTGTACCCGAAGTAGGCGTCGATAAATGTAAGGATCTAGTGGCCGTCCATGGCATCGATCAAGCGATCGATGTTGGGCAATGTGAATGAGTCCTTAGGGCATGCTTTGTTCAGGTCTTTGTAATCCATGCACATTCTTAATTTATTTCCTTTTTTGGGGACTACTACCACATTAGCTAACCATTCTTGATATTTCACCTCCCTAATGGATGCTATTTTGAGGAGTTTTGTTACCTCGTCTTTGATGAATGCATGTTTTACCTCGGATTGAGGCCTCTTTTTTTGCTTCACCGGTTTGAACCTGGGGTCGACACATAGTCGATGGGTGGTTACTTCCAGCGGAATCCCTGTCATGTCTAAATGGGACCAATAGAAGCAATCAATGTTATTAATAAGGAATTGAATGAGTTTTCTCTTGAGTTCGGGGTTTAGTCCCGTTCCCAGGTATATCTTTAGGTCTGGAAGATGCTCGATCAAGATGGCCTGTTCAAGTTCTTCGACCATCGACTTTGTTGCGTCCGGTTCTTCGGGGGCAACGAAGGCTCGGGGAGTGATGAAGTCTTCTTCATTATCCTCTATCAAGTGTTCACAGGTCGCTCGCCCCTCAGAGATCTGCTTGTCTTTTGACTTCTCCGAAGTAGAAGATGTCGATGCTGATGTCATGTTGTGTACCGCGAACATCTCCTTTGCTGCGTGTTGATCTCCATACACTGTCTTCACACCATAATTTTTTGGGAACTTCATCATTTGATGAAAAGTTGATGGCACTACCCTCACGCTATGTATCCACGGCCTTCCAAGTAAGGCATTGTACCTTATATCACCTTCGATGACATGAAAATTGGTATCTTGAATTGTACCAGCCACGTTGACTAGGAGGATGATTTACCCCTTCATTGTCTCACTCACCATGTTGCATCCATTGAGGACTCAAGAGGCGGGTGTGATCTGATTGAGCAGTCCGAGCTACTCCACCACTTTCGACCTGATTATGTTGGCCGAACTACATGGATATACGAGCACACGTTTAATTTGAACTTTATTCAGAAGGAAAAAATTACGAGTGCATCATTGTGAGGATGAGACAAGGCCTTGACATCTTCTTCACCGAACGTAAGAGCATCCTCGGGTATGTAACTCCGAGTTCGCTTTTCCCTGGTGATGGATACTTTTGCCGCTCGAATGCGGGCCCCTGAGGGACGTCGACTCCTCCAACGATAATATGAATGATATGTCGTGGCTCTTCCTGTTCGTTTTTCCTGTTTTCCTTTCTTTCTCGAAATTTATTGTTAGCTGGGTCACTCAGGAACTCTCGAAGGTGCCCTTTGCTGATCGATTGTGCTACCTCTTCTCGAAGCTATCCACAATCCTCGGTCCTATGACCATGAGTGCCATGGTATTCACATATTAAGTTGGGGTTCCTTTGGGAAGGATTTGACTGCACGGGCTTCGACCAACTGGTATCCTTAATTTTACCTATGGTTACGACATCCGAGTCATCGATGTTGAAGTTACATTCCGACAACCGGGGTTCCTCCATTGGTCTCGACCGCCTGTCGAACCCGGTCTTGCTCATAAGTCCCAGGGAATTTCTGCCTCGATCCATCCTTCGATCATTTCGAGGTATGTTCCGTCTCGAAGTGTTTCTTCAATCTCCTACATATGGTTGATATCTCTCCTTGCTCGGCCTCAACTCTCTTTCTGGATTCCATAGCAAATAACCTGTTTGGGTACAGTAAACCTGAGGGGGCTCCCAATTGGTCGTCCTAGACCCTTATTTTGGATTGGTACCTATTGTGGACATCCGTCCAAGTCACGGAGGGATATTCGATCAAATTTAGCTTCAGCTGCTTCAAAGATATCAAGCTTCGTTCGTTCAAGCCCTGAGTGAAGGCCTGCACTGCCCAGTCATTGGAGACTGGTGGTAATTTAATTCACTCCATCTGAAAGCGAGATACGAACTACCTTAACATCTTATTTTCCCTTTGTTTAATTTTGAAGACGTCGGACTTTCTTGTAGCAACCTTGATGGCACCAGCATGTGACTTCACAAAAGAGTCTGCCAACATGGAAAAGGAACCTTTGAGCTCGGGGGTAGGTTATGATACCACATCATGGCCCCCTTCGACAGTGTTTCTCCAAATCTTTTCAATAAGACGGACTCAATCTCGTCATCCTTTAAGCTGTTCCCTTTTATACCACAAGTGTAAGTGGTAATATGCTTATTGGGGTCTGTGGTCCTCGAGCATCTTCATAATAGCGGGGTCTGCTGCTGAACCATTGTTGCTTGATATTTCTGGTACCTGCTCGACTCGAGGAGCTGTTTTTAGTGCTGCTGTGCTTGGAGTTTTTTGCTGGCTCTGTAGCTGAGCAATAGCCACTTGTGCGCTTGGAACATCTCAAAAATGACTTGTAGGCTAACTTTTCTTTCTTCTTGAGCTGGAGCTTTTTGCGCTTCGTGTTGGTCACCTTCGCGCACACTTCTGTTGATATCAGATCCTACATCGATATGCACAACATTGCGAGAGGCCACATTGATGGGGAGTGGTGCTGGTACTACCCTAGGATTTTGTGGTGGTACACCAGCGATTGGGGCCGCTGCACTATTCTCTCCATGGGCCTCAAGGCCATTATTCTCATGTGCATTCACTGAGTTAGACATTTTTGACTTGAAATCAAAGATTCTTGGACAAGAAAAAGTGAAGAATAACTTGTGTTTTCATAAAACCAGCACTAAAATAATCACTATTAATTTTAGCCCCACGGTGGACGCCAAACTGTTTACCTTGAAAATGTTATTAACAATTATACTTGATTTTGTGGTTCTTAAAATATGTGATTTATGTTAATACTAGTTATTAGATAGGAAGTGCTAAGTGTGAGTTAGAAAAGTAATATATGCAAACCAATGTTGTCACAGAGCTGGGCCTCGAGCTAGCTGGAACATGTGGGCCTCGAGGTCTATCTAGGGAAGTTAATAATGAACAATCAATGAAGAAACAATGATATTGGGGGCCTCGGGGATATACTTTTATGGCTAATGATGGGCAATAAATGAAGAACAATCAATGAAGACAATAAATAAAGAGCAATGAATCTATAGAGTAATTGTTGAGCACGTTTTTGTAAGAAAAGCAGAGAATGTTGTATTGTATCGAATATTCATGTGTGTTACAAAATGACAAGGGTACCCTTTATATAGGAGGAGGAATCCCAACATAGTACATTTCTAATCATGACAAGGAAAATCTACTGGTACAGCTGTATAGTGGCTCAATACAGACTTGTACTATTCTTGTAGACCTTGTCAGCTCTAACAACGTGCCCTTGGGAATTTCCCACCTTTCCATGACGGTCATCGATTTTCATACTGCCTCGAGGTACGGTGTGATGAGTCCTTGATATGCTCTCTCAAAGGGAGTACTCGAGACTCAGATTGTGCTTCGAGCCCCTCAAAACCGGGCTTGGGATGTCATAGAGGCTCTAAGATCGGACTTCCCTGATTTTGGCCGTATACAATAAACAAACCATACTTTAAACATCTATCTTTAGATATAAGTCTCATTCGGAATAATCAAGTTTATGAGTTTATAGGAGATAACCCGGAACGTAAAAATTAGGGATTTTGAGCCGGTCATACTTAAACTTACGGAAGCATTATGGAATTCAATTCCGAGAGAGGAATTTTAGTCAGCATACCTTGTTTGAGATTTCCTTAAGTTACTACAACGCACCAACACTTCTAGAAATAACAATCTATAGGAAGATAGAGAAAATCAATTAATATTAGAAGGATTTCCATGGTGTAACTCTCCTAGGAGTTTTGTTAAACACCTATCATGAAAAATAGACAACAAGGATCTAAAATTGTAATCCCTTCCTCCTTCAACAAATTTAAACAAGAAACTAACATAAAGGTTTATTAATCCCCTCATACGAAAACTTAGTGTCACATGAATGGCCTATTTCCAACCCCACAATATGTATTTGAACTCATAACCTCTTATATGAAATCTTAGAAGTAGGACTTACACGGAAAGATAGTGAGCTAGAGATTAGCTACCTTGATTCTTGAGAATTTGTGCANATATATATATATATGCTCTTCCAAAGTTTGGAAATGTACGTACTCATTTAAAATTTTAGCCTTTTATGTAATTTTCCAACTTGACTTAGACATAGGCCTCTCCTTAGACCCCACATTAATTATTATATGTATTATACACTTATTACCATATCCAATTGATATCCATCATATTAATTAGCACAAAAAATATTATAGTTAGCCTACCTGGCAGCACGAAATCTTAAATTACTTAACGAAATTTTCCGGGGCCTTACATTCTCCCCCGCTTAGGATCATTCCTCCTTGAACGAGAAGTAGTGTCCGCGCCAAACACTTAACATAACATATCTCTTTTCTCACCTACCTCAAGTTCCTAAAGTTTGACTAACTCCTAAATGTTTCAGAAATTTTGGCAGTNCCCCTCAAAACCGGGCTTGGGATGTCATAGAGGCTCTAAGATCGGACTTCCCTGATTTTGGCCGTATACAATAAACAAACCATACTTTAAACATCTATCTTTAGATATAAGTCTCATTCGGAATAATCAAGTTTATGAGTTTATAGGAGATAACCCGGAACGTAAAAATTAGGGATTTTGAGCCGGTCATACTTAAACTTACGGAAGCATTATGGAATTCAATTCCGAGAGAGGAATTTTAGTCAGCATACCTTGTTTGAGATTTCCTTAAGTTACTACAACGCACCAACACTTCTAGAAATAACAATCTATAGGAAGATAGAGAAAATCAATTAATATTAGAAGGATTTCCATGGTGTAACTCTCCTAGGAGTTTTGTTAAACACCTATCATGAAAAATAGACAACAAGGATCTAAAATTGTAATCCCTTCCTCCTTCAACAAATTTAAACAAGAAACTAACATAAAGGTTTATTAATCCCCTCATACGAAAACTTAGTGTCACATGAATGGCCTATTTCCAACCCCACAATATGTATTTGAACTCATAACCTCTTATATGAAATCTTAGAAGTAGGACTTACACGGAAAGATAGTGAGCTAGAGATTAGCTACCTTGATTCTTGAGAATTTGTGCAAGATTGGATGATTAGGATGTTAGGTTCCTCATTCCCTCTCTAAAATACTCTCACCCCTATCTAGATTCACTAGAAAATATCCCCAAATAAAGCCCACAAACCCTATTTATCAAAACGGGGTCGGGTTATGAAAATAGGAAAAAGAAGCCTCCGAAATCGGGTCTGCAGTCGCAGAATGGACCGTAGAACAGGTATGTGGGTCGCATAATGGATTGTGAAATTGGTGCCCAGAACTAGGCTTCACTGGACAGGTTTGCGACCATTTTGCGGTTGCATAACCACTTCTGCGGTCGTCGAATGGTCGTACAATTTCATTATGCTAGCCTTTGGTAATTTGATCATAACATTTTATAGGAGTGTCCAAATGACGAACGGTTTGAAGCGTTAGAAACTAGACTCGAAGGTGTTTCATTTGATAGGCTGTTCATCACATAACACCTATATATATATATATATACATATATATATATATATATATATATATATATATATGCTCTTCCAAAGTTTGGAAATGTACGTACTCATTTAAAATTTTAGCCTTTTATGTAATTTTCCAACTTGACTTAGACATAGGCCTCTCCTTAGACCCCACATTAATTATTATATGTATTATACACTTATTACCATATCCAATTGATATCCATCATATTAATTAGCACAAAAAATATTATAGTTAGCCTACCTGGCAGCACGAAATCTTAAATTACTTAACGAAATTTTCCGGGGCCTTACATTCTCCCCCGCTTAGGATCATTCCTCCTTGAACGAGAAGTAGTGTCCGCGCCAAACACTTAACATAACATATCTCTTTTCTCACCTACCTCAAGTTCCTAAAGTTTGACTAACTCCTAAATGTTTCAGAAATTTTGGCAGTGTCTCCTTTGTAACTAGGCCTATCCACCTGCCAGAGAACCACCAAAACCATCCTAACAACACATCCACAACTCGATAAAATACCACAATGTATATATCAATAATACTAATCTCAGCATTACAAGCACTACATTATCATAATTATACTTGGACATGGATTGCACATTTTGAAATCATAACACCTAGAAGGTACCTTTCAAATCAAAACCAGTTATTATACAATCAAGCAAAAATATTTTCTTTCCACAACACTTTCGGCCTTCAAGGTGGCCTCCTCGACTTACAGACTTTGCCATAACACATTCACATAAACAATCTTAATTCCCAAACTTATCTAACAAGGATGACAAATAGATACCCCTCATAGGCCAACTATCCATTAACTTGACCTTCAGTTGTTCCATGGGAATTATACACAAAGTATCTCCAACTACCTTCTTAGACATAGGCACATGAAAACATAGGGTATATGGGGAACAACTATGGGAAGACATCATACTCATAGTGCGGCCTAATCCGAACTACACTTATTTCAACTTCATTATCAATTGACATAACATCTTCAGGGAGAAAACATGGAGCATAACCCGTTCACCCTCTTCAAGTCTAAATCTCTATTCGAACACCCATTCTAAACCATTGATGACCTTCAAGAATTACTCTAAGATGTGCTATCATAAATTGACCATAAAATTACCTATCGAATATATGTGATCACAGGGTGATGCTTCCTCTTTGACATGTTTGAACCTTCAATCCTCAATAGATTTAATACAATGAGGAACAACGGAGTTCAAGATTGGGCCGGAATTATTCAAGATTCATTAATGTGCAGAGCAGAGTATTTCATGAGGTTATATGCTAAGGGACACAGAGATTACTACTAACAAAGCTGACATGGTTAATCCTTGTGACAACATCAATTATTAGACAAATAAGGCATAAAGGTAACTTGTAAAGACCCGTAAAATTTTATGGCTAAAAATGATGCCCAAATAGGTCCCCGTGTTGTTATAACTATAGAAATTCTTAAAACGGACCCTTTTTGAGTAAAAAGTACCGCGGGACTTAAAAGATATAATTTTCTAGATTTTCGCAGGTCTGCGGTCCACTATGCGATCGCAGATCAGGTATGCGGAACGCATAGTGGTTGCATACCTGGAAAGTTTGCTGTCCATTTTGAGGACATCTATGTGACCTAGAATGCGGTCGCATTTACGAATGCGGGCCGCATAGTTGTCGCATTCTTGCACCTTAAATTTTGCGGAGGGAGTTATGCGATGCACTATACGATCGCATAACAGGTATGCGGACCGCATAGTGGTCGCATACCTGGGCAGTCTACTTTTCTTTTTTGGCCCATTTGAGGGCCATTTATGCGACAGGAATGCGGACCGCATAGCAGGGATAGCATTCCTGACCGCATTTCTGCTTCGGGACTGTTAAATTTATAATTTTATACTCGACCCCCAGTTCATTAAAACACCCACCCCTTTCATTTTAAGCTTATTTTCTGATAAATTAGATAGAGGAGAGAGTGGGTTCTAGAGATCGAGATAGAGTTCCAACTTCATCAAATTGTTCCTCCATCATTACTCAGGCCTGTAATTGATCAAGTATGGCACCATTTTCTTCACTACAAGAGGTAAGATTCCACCCCATCAACCTTAATTTCTAGTTTTTTTTAAAAATGAAACATGATTAGGTGATTTCATGAAGATGGGGGTAGGAGTCTTGCATGCATGTAACCAACTAGTCATAATCTAGTAAAAGGAAATGGGTTAGAGTAATCTTTCACTAAAAAGAGTCCATTTAATCTAAAGGAACACCTAGTGTTTGATAGAATGCTCAAGTGAGTTCAAGACATGATCATTATTCCTAATTCTAAGTTTAATTATGCCACATTGTGAACTAGATTGAAGGTGCTAGAAGTTCTGGTGAATTGTGGTAGGAAATTAAAGGGGAATTCTGATTCAAGGTATGTATGGCTAACTTTAATCTTTGTAGAGTTACCTTGTTGGTGTCTGAGCGCACCGTATGAAATTCTTGCTTGAGCATATGTGAATTAATTGTCCTGCTGTGTCGAGATGTACGAGTTCATTCTCTGATTTTCTTACGTCGATTACCATTCTAATTGAGTTTATGAAGGGTGATTCTTTGTGCTTATCCTACCATGTGTAAGGTTCGTTAAATGTTCGAATATGTCAATATGGCAGTATGTGCTACTAAATCAAAGAAGGTTAATGTACTCTAATGTGGAAAGGTATCTGATTGCTAAGGGCCGAGTGTGGAAATGGTGAAAAGAAACTATGGATTGAGTTAAATAATGATGGCAACACCATATGTGAATTACTGTTTGGTAAGGATTATTGTGCTTTGACTTCATATATTTGTTGGTTGACATGAACTTATGTTCTTGATGATGAAAATCCCTGTGATATAATTGTTGGTTATTGTTGCTATGAAATGTGAACGTACGGTAGGATCGGGTTACGTGTCGCAACACGAAGTAATAAGGGTAGAGAGGTAATAAGGGTGAAATGTGATTGTACGGTGGGATCAGGTTGCGCGCCGCAATATGAAGTAATAAGGGTAGAGAGGTAATAAGGGTAAGATGAGAATGTACAGTGGTATCGAGTTGCACACCGCAACAGATGAATAATTGAAATAAGTGACTGTGGAATCTCCATTTGCAACTTTCTGGTACTTGTGTGGTTACCTTGATTGTCTTCCAATTGTGTATTGTGTGATTCTACTTGGAATAAACTTTGTTCATACATGCTAGTACTATTCAATGGTACTAACGTCCCTTTTTCCGGGGGTGATACATTCTTTATATGGATGTAGGTTGTTCCACAACAGGTAGCTCAGACCGCCGATAGTGGTGTTTCCCCTTCATACCTTCAGAAGATCCGGTGAGCCCCACTTCTTCTCGGGGCCATGTGTAGTCAATATCATTCTCTTTTGCTTTTGTTGTAAAAGGTATAGCCGGTGCCTTGTTGCCGGAAAGTATGTATACTCTTCTCTATACCTTTAGAGGCTCCGTAGAAACTTTGTGGGTTGTATATATTTGGGTAGTAGTTGTAACTATTCGTAACCGTGGTCTCGTGTTGGAAATGTTATGCTTAGTTGTATATTTTGGGATTATAAAACTATGAAGATTTAAAAGAGGAAAGTGGACTTACGTTGTAAATTCATACTTTGATTCCATTTGCTAGTTCATTTATAAATTTGTATATTGTAAACACGGGGTAACGCATTGGGCAGGAAAGGCAATCCAGGTCCGCTTGACCGGGATCATCCGGTTGGGCGCCGGTCTCGTCCCTCGATTTGGGGGCGTGACAAACTTGCTATCAGAGCCTAAGGTTTTAAAAGTGCCATAGGATTTCTCGGAGCCGTGTCTAGTAGAGACCTTTTTATCGGTGTGTTGTCGACCACATCTATAATTAGGGGGATGCATGGTCATTTAGGAAAATACCCTTTCATTGTTACTCTGTATCGTGCGATGTGGTGAAATGTGAGGTTTTCTATATCTAACTCGTACATTTTTCCAATTTTCAGTAAATGGCACCCAAGAAGAGAGCCCGACTCGGTAGCCAATTCCACCCCAAGAGTGGCCGTGAATTCCTTATCTGATGGTGCGGATGATAATGATTCCCTGACCCTGAATCTGCCTGACTCTTCCATCCCAGGCTAGGATATTCCTATTCCTGCTCCTGCGGAGGGTGCTACAATCCCTCCCGCTGATGTTCCTGATCCTTCCTCAGTACCAACTTCCGATCCCGACATTTCTGATGGGGACCTTAGGGGAGCTATTCAGATGTTGACTCAGCTAGTGGCCTCCCAGGCCCAAAGATCACATGCTTCCCCTGCCTCATCTAGCGAGCAAGGGGATTCTTCAGGTTCCAGGGTCAACCAGTTTCTGCGGTTAGCCCCTCCAGAGTTCACTGGCACCGACCCAGAGGCAGATCCTCAAGATTTTATAGATGAAATGTACAAGACTCTCCGGGTTATGAAGGCTACAGAGACAGAGGGGGTTGAGTTGGCTTCCTATCGGTTAAAGGGAGCATCATATTCGTGATTTGAGATGTGGGAGGGGTATCGTGGGGAGGGGAGCCCTCCAGCAAAGTGGGATGAGTTTGTTGATGCCTTCATGGATCATTTCTTGCCTGCCAAGACTATGGCAGCCCGTGCTACGGAGTTCGAGGTCCTTAAGCAGGGCAAAATGAGTGTGTGGGAGTACCACATGGAGTTCGTGCGCCTGTCCAAATATGCCATCCACATGATGCCGACTATGGAGGCTAGAGTTCGGCGGTTTGTTCAGGGCCTTGGTCCCCTGGTTTTTAATGAAGCTGCTACAGCTGTCTTGCATTCAAATATGAATTATGGGAAGATCGTGGGATTCACTTAGGCCACAGAGGCTTGAAAGTTGAAGATAAGGATGGAGAGAGAGAGAGTGGTAGTAGGGCCCGGTCAGCGGGCAACCCTGGGAGCTCAGTTGCA
This sequence comes from Nicotiana knightiana, assembly GCA_005239525.1. Taxonomy (NCBI): domain Eukaryota; kingdom Viridiplantae; phylum Streptophyta; class Magnoliopsida; order Solanales; family Solanaceae; genus Nicotiana; species Nicotiana knightiana. Next base: position 148,374 of record ML376359.1, on the reverse strand, counting down.
GGTGGGAGATTAGCCCTTGGGAGAGGGTCATCAAGGCCATCCCAGTCCTATGCTCAGTCCTCAACTAGTGCCCCGTCATCAGGGCACATTTGTCAGCAGGGGGGTCGCTTTGGACCAGGTTCAGATAGCAGAAGGTTCCATCAGTCGGTTCGTTTAGGTGGGAGGTTCCAGCAGCAGCGGAGGGCCCCATGCCCTAAGTGTGGGAGGTATCATTTTGAGCCTTGTTACTTGGATATACCGGTGTGCTATAGATGCGGCGAGAGAGGCCATATCCAGCGAAACTTCCGTTCACCCAGTCAGGGCGCGGGTAGGGGTACTGCTCATCCATCCAGCTCCTCAGCCGCTACATCTTCATCATTCCCTCCAGCTCCAGCAGGGCGCGATACAGTTAGGGATGGAGCACGGGGTCGAGGGGGACCCAGTCGGTTCTATGCTTTGAGTGGTCGCCAGAGTGCGGAGGCTTCTCCGGATGTTGTCACAAGTATTCTGACTATTCAGTCACATGATGTTTATTCTCTTATTGATCCCGGGTCTTCTTTGTCATATGTTCCTCCATTTATTGCTTCAAGTTTTGGGATAGAACCCGAACAGCTTCACGAGCCGTTCTCTGTGTCGACTCTTGTTTGTGATTCTATTACGGCCGTGCGAGTCTATAGGAATTGTGTTGTCACGGTGCGTGGTCGGGATACCATGGCTGATCTTATTGAGTTGGAAATGGTAGATTTTGATGTAATCATGGGTATGGATTGGCTCTATTCGTGCTTTGCTAAACTCGACTGCCGAACCAGAATTATGAAGCTCGAGTTTCCTAATGAATCAATTATCGAGTGGGAGGGGAATAATGTTGTGCCAAGAGGTAGATTTATTTCCTACCTTAAAGCCTCTAAGATGATCAGAAAAGGGTGCATCTACCATTTGGTCCGGGTTGCGGACACCACTTCAGGGGTGCCTGCTCCCGAATTTGTGCCTGTTGTGAATGAATTTGTTGAAGTATTTCCGGACGAGCTTCCTGGGATTCCACCAGATAGAGAGATCTATTTTGGGATTGATGTATTGCCAGATACCCAACCAATATCTATTCCACCTTACCAAATGGCGCCAGCAGAATTGAGAGAGTTCAAAAAACAATTGAAAGATCTATTAGAAAAAGGTTTCATTCGGCCAAGTATGTCGCCTTGGGGCGCACTGGTTCTTTTTGTCAGAAAGAAAGACGGATCGCTTCAGATGTGTATTGATTATCGGCAACTCAACAAGGTCACCATAAAAAAGAAATACCCATTGCCTCGAATAGATGATTTGTTAGATCAGTTGCAAGGTGATAGGTTCTTCTCAAAGATTGATTTGCGGTCCGGGTCACCAATTAAAGATCAGGGAGCAGAATATTCCTAAGATTGGCTTCAGGACTCGGTATGGGCACTTTGAATTTCTGGTTATGTCTTTTGGGCTAACCAACGCCCCATCAGCTGTCACGCCCCAAAAACCAAGGGACGAGACCGTCACCTAACCGGGTGAATCGGGTCAAGCGGATCTGGATTGTCTTTCCTACCCAACGCGTTCCCCCCATGTATACAATGCACCATGTTCCATATGAAATAACAAAGGATTTAAGCGTGGATTTAAAAAACTTAAGTTCATTTCTCTTTTAGCATTTCAACAGTTGATTCCCATAAATACACAATACATACATAACTTTCCAATACGGACCATGACCCCGAATACGTACAGTTACTACCCAAAATACATATATACACCCACATCTTGTCTACGGAGCCTCTACGAATACTAGGAGTTTATACAATACTTGCCGGCAACAAGGCCCCGGCTATACCTTACAATACATAACAAATTCAAAAGAGATGGCATGAATTACACACGGCCCCGGGAGGAAGTGGGACTCACCAGTACTTGCTTGAAGAGGAGGAGGAGGCACCACGAACGGCGAGCTGAGCTACCTGCTATGGATCCACCTACATCCATATGAAAGATGTAGCTCCCCCGACAAAAGGGACGTTAGTACTATGGAATAGTACTAGTAAGTGTGAGCAAACTTTACTCAAAGTAAAATCAGGAGATGCACAAATAGAAAGCAGTTAAAGGAACCAACACATAGTGCACAGTGATACATAAAACAAGTACAATTGAGGGCCTCATAGATTCTCATTTCATCACAATCACACTTCCTTTTACACTCCACCCTTGTTATCTCTCCACCCTTATTACCACATGTTGCAGCGTGCAACCCAATCCCACCTTACATTTCTGTTGCACCGTACAACCCGATCCCACCGTACAGTTTATACTCCACCCTTGTTACCTCTCCACCCTTATTAATTCTTGTTGCGGCGTACAACCTGATCCCACCGGACCATCACATTTCATGGCAAACAATAACAGCCCACAATTCAATCACAGGGTTTCATATCATCAAGAGTACAATTTCATAACACCCAACCAATCATGTGTTCACAATAGTCTTTATCATCCATTAATTCAACCACAAATATGCTCATGAACAAGAATGTAAATTCATTACAACCAACAATCCATATGAAGTTAAGCCACAATAAACCTTGTCAACAATGAGTCATATACGATATTCCCATGGCCATTTAGTTAAATTAGATCAATTCACAATTCCCCTTCATCACTTGTTACATAGACCTTATCACTTAGATACATTTACACATTTGAGTTTGTTATCATTCTTTCACACTAACATACCCAAGCATTTAACGAACCTTGCACATGTTAGAGTAATCACATAGAAGTCACCTTTCACAATCTCAATTATCACGATAATTGACTAAGACAAATCAGAGAATGCAATCTCCCACCTCAACAAAATCGGGCAATCAATTCACATATACTCAACATGAAACTCATACCGAATGTTTAGACACCAACAAGGTGACTCTACGAAGATTAAAGTTAGCCATACATACCTCGAGTCGTCCCCTTTTTTATTTCTATCACAATTCACCAGACCGTCTCGCGCAGTCAATCTATTCCACAATGTGACATATTTCACTTAGAATTAGGAATTTTGTACCCATTTGGGCATTTTATCAACTACTATTTGGTCCTTTTGATTAATTAACCCATTTTTAGTGAAAGATTGCCCTAGATTACTTCCTTTTGCTAGATTATGGAAGATTTTTCACATGCATGCAAGGTTTCACCTTTTATTTTCAAGAACCAACCTATGTATGTTTTATTCTTACACAAAACCTGAGAAATTGGGGAAATAGGGTGAAGACTTACCTCTTTGAGTGAAGAAGATGACAATAACTCGATAAGTTCCGGGCTTGAATGACTTTTGAAAATCAAATTGGATGATGTTGAAACCTTCTCTCTAAAGAAATCTCTTCTTCTCTCTCTATTTTTGGTAAGAAAATCGTTAAAAATGAAAGGAAAAGGTGTTTTATAAAACAAGGGTTCGAGTTTTAAATTTAGAAAATAGGAGCCCCGACACAGAGATGCGGTCAGGAATGCGATCGCATTCCTGCTATGCGGTCCACATTCCTGTCGCATAAATGGCCCTTAAAATGGGCCAAAAGGAGACCGGACTGCCCAGGTATGCGACCACTATGCGGTCTGCATACCTATTATGCGATCGCATAGTGCGTCACATAACCTCCCTCGCAAAAACCATGGGGCAAGAATGCGACAACTATGCGTCCCGTATTCTTGAAATGCGATCGCATTCTAGGCCGTATAGCTGTCCCCAAAATGGACAGGAAACTGTCCAGGTATGCGACCACTATGCGGTCCGCATACCTGTTATGCTATCGCATAGTGCGTCGCATAAACCCGCAATTTTTGGAAAATTTAATCTTTCAAGTTCTGGGATACTTTTTACTCAAAATAAGACCATTTTAAGAATTTCTACAGTTGTAACAACACAGGGACCTATTCGAGCATCATTTTAGACATAAAAATTTTACGGGTCTTTACAACAGCTTTTATGGATCTTATGAATCGGGTTTTCAAACCGTTTCTTGACTCCTTTGTGATTGTCTTCATTGACGATATTCTTGTTTATTCACGAAGTCAGGAAGATCATGATACTCACCTCAGGGTAGATCTACAGACTCTTCATTAGCACCAGTTGTATGCAAAGTTCTCAAAATGTGAGTTTTGGCTAGAATCAGTCACCTTTTTGGGCCATGTTGTTTCTAGGGAAGGGATTCAGGTTGATCCCCAAAAGATTGCAGCGGTAAAGGATTATCCTAGGCCAATGACCCCAATAGAGATACGCAGTTTCTTGGGTCTAGCTGGGTATTATCGAAGATTTGTGGAGGGACTCTTTACCCTCGCCTCCCCATTGACTAAGCTGACGCAGAAGGCGGTTAAATTCCAATGGTCCGATGCTTGTGAAAAGAGTTTTAAGGAATTGAAATTAAGATTGAGTACGGCACCAGTGTTGACCTTGCCAGGAGGTTCAGAAGGGTTGTGGTGTATTTTGATGCTTCAAGGGTTGGTTTGGGATGTGTGTTGATGCAATGTGGTAAGGTAATAGTGTATGCTTCAAGGCAACTCAAGAATCACGAGAATAATTATACGATGCATGATTTGGAGCTCGCAATGGTTGTGTTTACATTGAAAATCTGGCGGCATTATCCTTATGGTGTCCATGTGGACGTGTTCACAGACCACAATAGTCTTCAGTATTTATTCAAACAAAAGGAGTTGAACTTGAGGCAGCGGAGGCGGTTAGAATTGCTCAAGGATTATGATATGAATATTTTGTACCATCCAGGAAAGGTGAATGTGGTAGCCGACGCTCTTAGTCGGAAATCCATGGGTAGCTTGACTCATTTGGAAGCAGGTCAGAAGCCTTTGGCTCGGGAGATTTATCAGTTAGCTAGTATAGGGGTCTGTCTTTCGACCTCAGACGAAGAGGATGTCGTGGTGCATAATGGAGCAGAATCTTCACTTGTAACGGAAATCAAGGAAAAACAATTTAGATATCCAGCATTGGTATAGTTGAGAGAGGCAATTCTGAATCATAAGACTACAACATTTTAACTCGGCAATGATGACGGTGTTTTACGGTGCCAAGGGAGACTATGTGTTCCGGATGTGGATGATCTTCGGGAAAGGGTAATGGCAGAGGCTCATAATTCCAGGTATTCAGTACACCCAGGTTCTACGAAGATGTATCATGATCTCAAAGAGATTTATTGGTGGAATGGTATGAAGAGGGGTGTGGTGGACTTTGTGGCTAGATGTCCGAATTGTCAGCAAGTGAAGGATGAGCATTAGAGGCCCGGTGGGTTGGCACAGCTTATGGAAATACCAATGTAGAAATGGGAAATGATCAATATGGACTTTGTGGTGGGGTTACCTCGCACTCCATGTAGGTTCGACTCTGTTTGGGTAATAGTGGATCGGCTCACGAAGTCGGCGCATTTCTTGCCAGTCAAGTCCACCGATACTGTAGAACAGTACACTTAGTTATATATCAAAGAAGTAGTCAGGCTCTATGGCACTCCAGTATCTATTATCTCGGATCAAGGGGCCCAGTTCACAGCTAACTTTTGGAAGAAGTTTTAGCAAGGTTTGGGTACGCAGGTGAATCTCAACACAACATTCCACCCACAGACTGATGGGTAGGCAGAGCGGACCATTCAGACACTTGAAGATATATTACGGGCTTGTGTATTAGATTTAAGGGGTAGCTGGGATGATCACTTTCCGCTTATAGAATTTGCTTATAATAACAGTTTTTATGCTAGTATTCAAATGGCCCCATTTGAGGAATTGTACGGAAGGAGGTGTAGGTCCCCGATTGGATGATTCGAGGTTGGCGAGGTGGAACTACTAGGACCAGATATTGTGCACCAATCTATGGAAAAAGTTAGTCATTCAAGAAAGGATGAAGACTGCTCAGAGTCGTCAGAAATCCTATGCGGACATTCGTCAAAGAGATTTGGAGTTTCAAGTAGATGATTTCGTATTCTTGAAGGTATATCCCATGAAAGGAGTAATGCGGTTTGGGAAGAAAGGGAAATTGAGCCCTAGGTATGTCGGGCCGTATCGGCTCGCTCAAAGGATAGGACAGGTGGCTTATAAGCTGGATTCCCCCTAAGATGTCATTAGTTGAAGAAGGTGATTGGAGATCCATCCACCATTGTGCCGGTTGAGACGGTTAAAAATTAATGAAGGATTGTCATATGAAGAGGTTCCAGTTGCTATTTTTGATAGGCAAGTCCGTAGATTGAGGAACAAAGAGATTGCATCTGTTAAAGTGTTATGGCGAAGTCAACAAATCGAAAAAACCACGTGGGAAGTGGAAAATGAAATGAAAGAGAAATATCCCCATTTATTTGAATAAGTCCGGTAACGGTTTGAAAGTTTTCATTTCTAAGAAATTAGGTATTGTGTCAAATTTTCTGCAACCCCATTTTCCCCTTAGTTGCCCTACTATTGTAACTTCTCGAGTTGTGTCATATTTGTGTATGTTGTAATTATTTGGGTAATATGCAACTCCATGAAGTAAAGTAAATTATGTGCAATTCATGTGATAGTTAAATGATATGCAAGTTTGTGGAGTTAATCGAACTATGTGAGGCTTGTGGAAGTAATTGAATTATATGTAGCTTGTTGAAATGACCGGATTATGTGCAAGTTAGTAGAGTAACTAAAAATGTGTGGAATTGGTTAAAATGTGTTTCAGGGGCTCTCTGACAGGTAGATAGGCCTAATTACAAAGGAAACTCTGGCAAAATTTTCAGAAAATATCGGAGTTAGTAAAAATTTGGGGGTTGGTTTATTTTGTGTTTTTCCTACTCTAGTGATTCCCTGATCCTCATTCAAGGACGAATGGTTTTAAGTGGGGGAGAATGTAAATACCCGTAAAATTTTATGGCTAAAAATGATGCCCAAATAGGTCCCCGTGTTGTTATAACTGTAGAAATTCTTAAAACGGATCCTTTTTGAGTAAAAAGTACCCCGGGACTTAAAATATATAATTTTCTAGATTTTTGCAGGTCTGTGATCCACTATGCGATCGCAGATCAGGTATGCGGACCGCATAGTGGTCGCATACCTGGACAGTTTGCTGTCCTTTTTGAGGACAGCTATGCGGCCTAGAATGCGATCGCATTTCACTAATGCGGGCTGCATAGTTGTCACATTCTTACACTTTGACTTTTGCGGAGGGATTTATGCGACGCACTATGCAATCACATAACAGGTATGCGGACCGCATAGTGGTCGCATACCTGGGCAGTCTACTTTTCTTTTTTTGCCCATTTGAGGGCCATTTATGCGACAGGAATGCGGACCGCATAGCAGGGATAGCATTCCTGACTGCATTTCTGCTTCGGGACTATTAAATTTCTAATTTTATACCCGACCCCCAGTTCATTAAAACATCCACTCCTTTCATTTTAAGCTCATTTTCTGATAAATTAGAGAGAGGAGAGAGTGGCTTCTAGAGAGAGAGAGAGTTCCAACTTCATCAAATTGTTCCTCCATCATTACTCAGGCCTGGAATTGATCAAGTAAGGTACCATTTTCTTCACTACAAGAGGTAAGCTTCCATCCCATCAGCCTTGATTTCCAGATTTTTGTTAAAATGAAACATGGTTAGGTGAGTTCATGAAGATGGGGGTAGGAGTCTTGCATTCATGTAACCAACTAGACATAATCTAGTAAAAGGAAATGTGTTAGAGTAATCTTTCACTAAAAAGAGGTCATTTAATCTAAAGGAACACCTAGTGTTTGATAGAATGCTCAAGTGAGTTCAAGACATGATCATTATTCCTAATTCTAAGTTCAATTATGCCACATTGTGAACTAGATTGAAGGTGCTAGAAGGTCCGGTGAATTGTGGTAGGAAATTAAAGGGGAATTCCGATTCAAGGTATGTATGGCTAACTTTAATCTTTGTAGAGTTACCTTGTTGGTGTCCGAGCGCACCGTATGAAATTCTTGCTTGAGCATATGTGAATTGATTGTTCTGCTGTGTCGAGATGTACGAGTTCATTCTCTGATTTTCATAAGTCAATTACCATTCTAGTTGAGTTTATGAAGGGTGATTCTTTGTGCTTATCCTACCATGTGTAAGGTTCGTTAACTGTTCGAATATGTCAATATGGAAGTATGTGATACTAAATGAAAGAAGGTTAACGTACTCTAATGTGGAAAGGTATCTAATTGCTAATGGTTGAGTGTGGCAAATGATGAAAAGAAACTGTGGATTGAGTTAATTGAGTTAAATAATGATGGCAACACCGTATGTGAATTACTGTTTGGTAAGGATTATTGTGATTTGACTTCATATAGTTGTTGGTTGATATGAACTTATGTTCTTGATGATTAAAATCCCCGTGATATAATTGTTGGTTATTGTTGCTATGAAATGTGAACATACAGTGGGATCGGGTTGCGCGCCGCAACAGGAAGTAATAAGGGTGAAATGTGATTGTACGGTGGGATCGGGTTGCGCGCCGCAACACGAAGTAATAAGGGTGGAGAGGTAATAAGGATGAGATGAGAATGTACGGTGGGATCGGGTTGCACGCCGCAACAGATGAATAATTGAAATAAGTGACTGTGGAATCTCCATTTGTAACTTTCTGTATATCTGTGTGGTACTTGTGTGGTTACCCTGATTGTCTTCCAATTCTTTATTGTGTGATTCTACTTGGAATAAACTTTGTTCATACATGCTAGTACTATTTAATGGTACTAACGTCCCTTTTACCGGGGGCGCTACATATTTTATATGGATGTAGGCTGTTCCACAACAAGTAGCTCAGACCGCCAATAGTGGTGTTTCCCCTTTATACCTTCAGCAGATCCGGTGAGCCCCACTTCCTCTCGGGGCCTTGTGTAGTCCATATCATTCTCTTTTTCTTTTGTTGTAAAAGGTATAGCCGGGGCCTTGTTGCCGGAAAGTATGTATACTCTTCTCCGTACCTTTAGAGGCTCCGTAGACACTGTGTGGGTTGTATATATTTGGGTAGTAGTTGTAACTATTCGTAATCGTGGTCTCGTGTTGGAAATGTTGTGCTTAGTTGTATATTTTGGGATTATCAAACGATGAAGCTTTAAAAGAGGAAAGTGGACTTATGTTGTAAATTCATAATTTGATTCCATTTGCTAGTTCATTTATAAATTTGTATATCATAAACACGGGGTAACGCGTTGGGCAGGAAAGGCAATCCAGGTCCCCTTGACTGGGATCATCCGGTTGGGCGCCGGTCTTGTCCCCCAATTTTTGGGCGTGACATAACTAGCACGCATTGATAATGTGAGAACCATGTACGTGATTATGATATCTAAAAGAAGTGGGTCATTCTAGACAGGAGATACATGGGAAGCATGATCGGGAGGATACAGATGCTAGCATCAGTTATCCTTGGGAGGCGACCAGTTATGCAAGGGATAGTAACAAATATCCCTTTCCATATATGCCTTGCCCGACAATAGTAAGCTCTAAGGATAATTGGTCAAGTATGTTACACCGGTTTCCTCCTTGAGTGTAAGGAAAATCAGTTTAGCTCAAAATGGGAAGATTCTTGCAACATGGATGTGATAGTGATTTCAAGAAAAATATATGAAGTTGAATTACACTCCTAACATTAACTGACACAAGGAATCTATGCCACAAGCCCATGAGGATGGAAAAGAAGTTAAACACTTATGATATTATCATGATTCAAACAATTAACCCTTCCTAATAGTTGATCCTATATGAGATAACTAAAGATACGACAACTTGCCTTCCAAATCAATATGCTAATTATATGTGCAAAAATATAAAAGCATCTAATCTCAACCTTTCACGAGTGAAACCACATAGTTAGGACATCTTAATATTGGGATGAAATCATGTATTGGTTAGAGGGGTTCTAATGGTTAACATGATGCTCCGGGGAGAAAGAGAAACTCCTATCCACCCAGGGTGGAGGACAGAAAAACTCCCCGCACGTGACAATGACATAGTCAACGATTATAAAAATCGAGTGTGTAACGACAACAGAACCTAATGAGACAGTATAAAATAATCATGGAAGGTTTCCAGATGTTCATAATGAGTTCTCCAGGGATTTTGACTTAAGAAGTACCCAAATGCTAATGAAAGACAGGAAAACCTGAGAAATAGGCGTTGTGCTATGATAACCCCCACAAGAGCCTATTAAGGGTCCTTATGAGAAAAGAAGTGTTATAGTGACACATAGAAGGACACACTCTCTCATGGTTATAGAATAAGTGTTGGAAAACTAGCAAAATGAATTCACTAACTAAGGAACACAATTAACACATGTTGTGGAGGTATAAAGAGAAAATAAACATTTAGTATGAGCTGGACATGCTTATGCTATATTGTTTACCTTGAAAATGGTAATTACAATTATATTTGACTTTGTGGTTCTAAAAATATGTGATCTATTTCAATACCAGTTGTTTAGGCAGTAGATGCTAGGCGAGAAGTTAGAAAATAAAATAAGAGCGAAGGGTAATGAGATTATGCAAATCGAGCAGCGGAGAGACGGGGTCTCGAGATTGGATGGAATGGGCCTCGAGGTCGAGCTCAAGAGCTTGACAAAGGGAAGTCGAGAATGATATAGCAGTATTGAAGGCCTCAAAGATGGCCTATTTGTGATTAATAGCAAGTAATAAATGAAGAACAACTAATGAACACAATAGATGAAAGGCAATAAATCAATGAAACAATTGTAGAGAATGTTTTAGTTAAAAAGCAGAGAATTTTCTTGTTCTTGTATTGAATATCATATGTCTTGCAAAGTGACAAGGGTTCCCTTTATATATGAGGGAGGATACAAACATAGTACATGTGTAATTATTACAAAAGAGAGATGGCTGGTACAACCATTTAATGCCACGGTACGGGCTTGTACTATTTTGCATACTTGGTCAGCTTTAACCACGTGCCTTTTTGGAGTTTCTCGCCTTTCCATGATGGTCTTCGATCTACACTGCTCCGGGTCGAGAACCCTCGATATTACCCCTCGATGACAAAACTCGAACCTTCATGCCTTCTGAGCGCCGTAATGATCGTAAAATCGGATTCTCCAATTTTAGCCATATTAACTCCCAAACTGTAATGCAAGACCACATAACGGGCAACCACAATACTAGGAACAAAGTGAGCTACTTACTGCGGGATGTCCCAAGTGGACACGAAAGTTATACTAAGATGGCGACACAAGATCTTCCTATGATGGAGATGCAAGGATCTCAATTTTTAGAGAGACTTTGTGCACACAGTTACTATTTTGATTGACATGCACTCATGTGATAGGTGCTGAGGTATGCTCCTATGTTACTAGACAGTAAGAAGGTTTCATGATGATATTCGCAAGAGAGTAGAGTGACTGTTCAAACCATAGAAGCCATATACACCAGTGAGAAAAAGAGTGACTCGAGAAGGATCACAACACTGGGATGCTTTACATGGAACTTGACACCACATAGTTAAACTTTACGACGGTGCATGCATAGGCACAAGTGAGCAGATGTTGTCTATTTAAATAAAGAGATTTTGTAAAAAAATTATCAGGTATAGTCCCTTGTTGAGAATTTAGGAAAGCAAGTGGAAGTATTAATCCTAGAGTTATAACTCAATTCAAGGACATATTTATAGAGCTCAATCCCATAAGAGTTTGTAAGTAAGAGAATTTGTGATAGAGTGGATTTATGAATAATGTGTCTCTTTCAAAGAGTATGTACATCCAATGTTTTGTGATTCAGCATCTTTTTAAAACGGGGTTTATGAGAACTCTTCAATATGGGTTCACATATACAAAAAGAATAAATTGTGCGGTGTTCATAACGATATAGCAAGGAGTGACTTACTCGGTAACTTTAGATTGATGGGGGCAGTGCCTTAACTGATGCCCCCTGATTGCATATCTATAACATACATTGGTTCCATACTGACATACCACATGATCTGGTGGTGCAATGACATTAGTAGGAACAAGGGTACTCCCCTTACCAACAAGTTCTACCAATCCCTCTTTTGCTCGATACATTCTCCTAACAAACTCTTGGGCAATCACCCTCAGATTCAATGGTGGGGTCATTCCCTCCTTACTGCTTCAAACTCGCGGATTATGGTATCAAGATTACTCATCTTGAGAATAAGTAATAGCGAGGAAATTAGATCCCTATCTTGAGCTCTACTGCACGATCTTGAGTATCAAAGAAGGGTGAAATTCCTAAATGTCCAAGTAGCCTCCTAATTATAGATGTGGTAGACAGCACACCGATAAGAAGGACTCTCCTAGACACGACTTAAGACATATTAAGACACTTTAAAACCTTAGGCTCTGATACCAAGTTTGTCACGCCCCAAAACCGAGGAGCACGACCGAAACTCAACTGAGTAAACTCGACTGAGCAAGCCTATTAGATTTCATTCTACCCAAATTCATCTTTGAATAAAGAGGAGATGTACTCCATTAATCATACTCTGAAATTATTTCATTAACAAATTCCATTTTGTTTCCCTTAGCAGTTTCAATCATAATATCCAAAATATTACAATTTTTATAGATATGATGAAAAATATGTTTTCCAAATACTAAATTCTAATTCAATTCCCAATATCAAACACCACCCACAACCTGTCTACGGAGCCTCTAAATAAAACTGAAGAGTAATATGGAAATGCCGACAACAAGGCTCCGGCTATACCTCAAAATACAAAGTACATGATAAGCAAATGATACAGGACCTCGAAATGAAGTGGGGCTCACCAAGTTGGCTGAAAAGAGGATGCGCCAGTAGCTGCGACCAACACTGTCTGCTATGGAACCACCTACATCCATTTAAAGATGTAGCGCACCTGACAAAAGGGACGTTAGTACTGTCGAATAGTACTAGTATGTATAGCTAAAATTCCTCTTTCAAAATAGAATAACCATATAAAAAAAGGAAAGCCATAGAAACAACAAGTCACAATGAGTAATATCCGAATGCCCAATTGGAACACAACAACTTTCAAAATACGAAAGTAATACATATTTTTAGCTGGGAGATATTTAGTACCGATAATACCACAGTTCACGCTACCATTTGCACAATAACAGTGTTCACAATTACACTATTCACAATGCCACCGTACTCTTGGCACGGAGTCCGATCACGACCCCACCGTCTAGGTCATCTCATTGGAGACATTCTCTACAATCTCAATTCCCATTTCAATTTCGGATTCAATTTCAAGCACAATACCACTATGTGTGTGGCATAGCGTCCGATCACGGCCCCATCGGCTAGGTTGTCTCACTCAAGACACAACCATTTTCCATCAATCATCTCGTTTCATATTTTCCTCACATATTTCAATTTCTTCGGCACTAGTAGCCACAATCGTTACATCACACCTGGCACTTGGCCGCATTTATAATTCGAGTTCTTTTCCCACATTTCACATTATTATCATTTTCGTCAAACAAGACTTTCAATTCAAGATATTAAGTACACACGAGAGAAATTATGAATCCTGGCATATATAGGCTTTCACATACACTGGCATAACCATCTTTATTCAACTCGACTTGAAATCTAGGACTTTTAACACATATTCCATATCTTTAACACATCCTCAAGTGACAAGATAGCTTAATGGGAGCATTGAAATAGGTATTGCATATAAATTCTTACCACATACACAAGCACATTTGGAGTAACATTTTCTACATCAATCAATGTTAGAACTTACACCAATTTTGTGGAAACCAAGGGGGTTCAATTTCTAAGAAGAGGGTGATTTTTAGCCATACATACCTCAATAGAGGTTTTAGGAAAATTCTACTTTTAGAAGTCACTTTAAAACAGTTGAGTCGAGGCCCAATTCATTATGTGTTTCACATTTTCTCATTTCATTGGCATCACTAATCACAATAATAAATTAAGTTCTCGACACGTTATCCACACTCTGTTTTCCCAGTTCATTTGATTCATTTTCAAACATCTTTATAATTTATCAACAGCTAGACACACTCAATCAAGACATTTAGTACACATAAGAGAAATTAGGAGTATTAAGCATATCGAGTTTTCCTCACCTAATTGGTATACCAGTTTTCATTTAAAATACAACTCAAAGTCATACCATTTTAATAAGCAAACCATACTTTAAACATATATCTTTTGATATAAGGATCATTCGGCATAATTAATTTTATGATTTTATATGGGATAACCAGGAACGTAGAAATTAGAGATTTTGAGCCGGTCATACTTAAAATTACGGAAGCATTATGGAATTCAATTCCGAGAGAGAAAGTTTAGCCAACATACCTTGTTTGAGCTTTCCTTAAGTTACTATAACACACCAACACTTCTAGAAATAACAATCTATAGGAAGATAGCGAAAATCGGTTAATAATTAGAAGGATTTCCATGGTGTAACTCTCCTAGGAATTTTGTCAAATACCTATCATGAAAAATAGACTACAAGGATCTACAATTGTAATCCCTTACTCCTTTAACAAATTTCAACAAGAAACACGGTTCATTAATCCCCCCTCATACGACAACTTAGTGTCACACACACGGCCTATTTCCAACCCCACAATATGTATTTGAACTCATAACCTCTTATATGAAATCTTAGAAGTAGGACTTACCCAGAAAGATAGTGAGCTAGAGATCAGCTTCCTTGATTCTTGAAAATTTGTGCAATATTGGATGGTTAGGATGTTAGGTTCCTCATTGCCTCTCTAAAATGCTCTCTCCCCTCTCTAGCTTTACTAGAAAATAGCCCCAGATAAATCCCCAAAACCTATTTATCAAAATGGGGTCGGGTTATGAAAGTAGGAAAAAGAAGCCTCCGAAATCGGGTCTGCGGTAGAAGAATGGACCGACGAATAGTTATGTGGGTCGGATAATGGATCGCAAAATAGGTGCCCAGAATTGAGCTTCACTAGACAGGTTTGCGACCATTTTGCGGTCGCATAACCACTTCTGCGGTCGCAGAATGGCCGCAGAATTGCATTATGCTAGCCTTTGGTAATTGGATCATAAGTTTTTGTTGGAGTATCCAAATGATGAACGGTATGAAGAGTTAGAAACTAGACTTGAAGATCTTTCATTTGATAGGTTGTGCATAACATAACACCATATATATATATATATATATATATAGATGCTCGTCCAATGTTTGGACTTGTACGTACTCATTTAGAATTTTAGCCTATTATGTAATTTTCCAACTTGACTTAGACTTAGGCCTCTCCTTAGGTCCCACATTACTTATTATATGTCTTATACACTAATTACCCGTATCCAGTTGATATCCATAATATTAATTAGCACATAAGATATTATAATTAGCCTACACGGCACCACAGAATCTTAAATTACTTAGCAAAATTTTCTGGGGCCTTACACCTTCAGAGACCGTACTTTCTTGCAATTTGCGACTGGGACAATTATGGAGTGAACATGTGGAAGAATAATATGGAGAAGACGGTAAATTTCATTCTGAAGATGAGCAAGTAGATGTAGAAGATGGTATTTAATCATGTGGGGAAAATTTAGAAGATTTTGTTCAATTTGTTGATGAAGATAATCCTACTGAGGAAGGTGTACATACAGATGAACATCTTGCAGCAGATATGGGTGGCATAGTTGTGGAACAAGCTCAACTACACAACCCTAACCCTAAAAAACCTGATGTAACCCTAGCTACATTAAAACCTATACATCATTTGATGGCTAAGGACACTAACATAGCTTCAAAGAAGGTAACAAATGTAGTCCTACCTCCTATGGATCAAAAGGGAACTAAGGTAGTGGTTCATAAACCTTGGAAGAAACAGATGACAAAGCAGCAACAAGGGAGTCTAGAAGAAGTGAATGAAGCAAGAAGTGGAAACGACATGGACGAGAAATCAATTGTCAAGAACTTCATGAATGTGACAAGGCAAGGTGATCTATCCCCCCAAGGAAAATAGAGAAGGTGAAGTCAGTTGGTAAAGGCGAGAAGAGGCAACAAAAAAAAGATTGGTGTCCCTGGCACTGGAGTGCAAACAAGAGGAACAATCTCTAAATCCAATGTCAAGATATGAATGATGTCATTTGGAATATTAGATCTGCAAAAACCAAGAAAGGCATTTGAAAGGCTTATTACAATGCATAGACAATATCAATTTTGACTGTGTGGCCGATGGAACCAACGCAATAACCGAGGAAGCTGGAAAGATATATAGAAAGGATTGGTTTTTCTCAGGCCATTGTGAACGATTATAACAAAATAAGGGCCTTTGTGGATGATGGGTATGATGTTACTGTTCTTATTGACATGGTGAAACAACTTACTCTTAAGCTGTTTGATTTAAATTCTCAAAAAGAGATCATACTTATGTTAGTTTATGCCAAATGTGATTCCATTGAGAGAATAGAACTTTGGGATCACTATATGATCTGGCGAGCAACATGAGATCTCCATGGATTGTTGGTGGGGATTTCAATGTAATCTGGGATGAGGAGGAGAAATTTGGTGGACTACCAGTAGCTTTGAATGAGTCGATGACTTTAGGCACTGTATCAATACGTGCAACTTACATGATCTTGGTTTCAAAGAAAGCATTTTTACATGGTTGAATGGTAGAGCTGAGGATGATTGTATCTTTAAAAGGCTGGATAGAGTACTGTCCAATGAAGAATTCTAACATCTATTTCCAGGGGTGGAGATCACGCACTTGTCAAAAATTGAATCTGAACACAACCCTTTGTTAATCAAATGTGATCCTCAAGTTATTATTGTTAAGAAGCAGTTCAAAATTCCTGAACTTTTGGACAAATCATGCGACATTTCAAGAGGTAGTGAAGGAAAACTGGCAGCTTGATTTTAGTGCTAATCCCTTTATCATATTCAATCACAAAATGAGGAAGTTAAAGAAGGCATTATTATCATGGAGTAAGGCTAGCAGTTTCTTATCTATTATGTTAGTAGAACCCTAGGTGATGCCTAAACGAGGTATCCTCACCTAGAAAAATTAGAGCTTGCCTTATTAAGCTCATCTAGGAAACTAAAATCGTACTTTGAATGTAACCCTATATGTGGCGTGACCTCGTATCCGCTAAGTAATGTTATGCACAAACCCGAGCTTTCAGGTCGGGTAGGAAAATAGGCCGTAGAGGTCAGCATGTACGATATTGAGTACAAACCTTGAACAACTACAAAGTCTTAGATTTTGGAAGACTTCGTGTCTGACTTCACACCATACTTGGACCCCGAGGTCGAGAAAGAATTATTAATTGCCTCGGGGAATAGCTCGGGGGTCGAGAACCTATTCATGGATAGTGCTTCCAATGCAAAAAGGGTCAGTGATGGGAATCGTATTAAACTACCTATGGGGTAATGAAATAAGGCAATCTATTAGAACTGTGAAATTGACTAACAATGAAGACAAATATGAGGCTATGATTGCAGGTTTAGAATTGGCTAAGAGCTTGGGGGATGAGGTGATCAAAGCCAAGTGCGACTCCCTCCTCGTTGTCAACCGAGTTAATAGGACATTTGAAGTAAAAGAAGACCGGATGCGGAGATACTTGGATAAGTTAAAACTGAAGTTACATCAGTTCAAGGAATGAACACTACAACATGTGGCCCGAGATCATAATAACGAGCCGATGTGTTGGCTAACCTAGGGTCGTCGGTCCACTCCAATGAATTCAATTCAAGACCGGTGTTGCAATTGATGAGCTCGGTGATAGAGGAAGGTCATGCCGATGTAAACTTAACAAGCTTGACTTGGGATTAGAGTAACAAATACATAGACTACATTCAGAAAGGGATATTTCTATCGGATCCCAAAGAATCAAGGGCCCTTTGAACTAAGCCTTCCAGGTTTAGCTTAGTTGGAGGAAAACTATACCGAAAATCATTTTGTGGACCGTTAGAGAGATGCTTGGGTCCCGGGGAGACTGATTACTTGATGAGGGAAGTTCACGAGGGTACTTGCGGAAACCATTCAGTGGCGCAATCGTTGGTTCGGAAATTTACTAGGGACGATTATTATTGGAACGAGATGGAAAACAATGCGAAATAATTTGTCCAAAAGTATAACAAATGTCAAAGGCACACCCCGATGATCTACCAACCGGGGGAGATGCTTCACCCGGTCCTTTCTCCTTAGCCTTCATGAAATGGGGAATGGACATCGTAGGTCCTTTGCCGTGGGCACCCAGTAAGGCCCAGTACATCTTACTTATGACCAATTACTTTTCTTTGTGGGTTGAAGCACAGGCTGTGGACAACCAATTTTTACCCTCCCTTTTAAAATTAATTTATTTATGCTTAACAATTTACAATGAATGTTTTGAAAGTATTTTCTATCAATAAATACTTATTTTACAAAATTAACTAGGTATTAGTAGTTTTGAAATTAATAACTTAGTATCAGTATTGCATAAATACAAATATACTTGTCATTTTTAGATTATTAAAACAAAATACACCACATAGGCTTTATAATTAATTTAACAAATTATTTCTCAGTTATAGTTAAATTGGTCACTATCTTAATAATTCGAAGTTAGTGTCGTAATTTAGAAGATAAAGTATTTTATAAATAATTACAATAATTAGTAGTATATTTGATAATTATTATTTTACTAAATTTTATTGGAAACTAATTAAGTTTAATTAAATCAATTTTAAAAAGGGGTTAAAAATAAAAGTCTACAATTGCAATTCTTAATTAAAACACAAGTGGCTATATCCTAAATCAGTTCCAGCCCAAAGACAAGCCCAATTCGGAAAATACGCAGTCCAAATACCCCATCTCTTTCTATCTTGGCAATCCGGGTCACTCTCCCTAAACCATTCATAACCTACTACGTCACTCTCCTCTCTCACTCACAAAGAAAGAATAATGAATCTGGATCGTTGATCTATCAGATCAATGACCCGCATTTTATCCCTATTTTTCCTTTAGTTTTAGTACTCCACCGGACTTAATCTCAACCATCCAAATCCAAGAATCCAATGGCTATGACTTTTTTACATTTTATTTCCTTAATGCCCAAATTATCAAAGCCATTGATTAATAGATCCAACGGTGCATATCCCATCTCTCGCTCTTAAACCTTAAGACCAGCCCCTAATAACCCACAACCCTATATAATTTCTCCAAACACTCAGTTTCCCCCCTTTTCTCTTCTGCTCTCATCTCTTGCAAATCCACAGACCCATCATTCACCCAAGCCTTGCACTAATTCGTGCAAGGTCATGAATTCATCAGAGAATCATGCTTTTTGTCTTCCCTAGCCGTGAATCCCGCCGATACCTTTATCATTTCGTCGCTTCATTTCATAATTCCTCAAATCCGAACTCTAACCATCAAAGATGAAACCTGAACTCACCATCGATTTTCAAATACTTTGCAGGCATGGAATCCGTCCTATCTCTGTACTATGAAACGCATCATTTTCTTTCCATTTTCATCATTTAATCTCAAAAGCCCTAATGTCAAAGTCAAATAATGAAGTATGAAATCTCAAATCATCTGAGATCGTCTTGTATTCTTTCAAATCAAGGCACATGGGAGACTCCTCAGAACCTCCTCATGACTATTCGAGGTCCCGAGGTCAAATGCAATGATCTGTGGACATTAGGGATTTACCATATGGGTTTCTCCTTCAACAGTTAGCATCCCTCCTCTCAGGTAGAATCCTTAATGATTTCCCCTCTATCTCTTTGATTTTCACTCGCCTATGCTTGCATCAATCTAGTAGTCATCATCTTCCACTATAGAATTTGAATTCTACTGAAAACCCTAAGCCATTAATGGCACTATAAATAGGGCTTTCAATTCTCTCACCAACCAGACCTAAGACACAACAAGAAAAACCTAACATCTTCAACCTTCAGAGCTAACACACTCAATAAACACAAAAGCTATCACGAAATTACTTAGAAAAATCTCGCTTCTAGTTTTGAGTAGTTAATTTAGCTAGGGTTCTAATTAGTTTCTGGTTTCTCTCTGATTCTAAGTATTGCACTGATCAAGTGAGTTCTTGATTCCATATAGGTAAACAAGAGCCTTTGTTTGGTTTGCTGCTCAAGAGGAGGTCATTATACCTCCATCCTCTCTCTCTTAATCACTTTATTTGAAAATCATGAAAGTTTTATTATTTTCCTAATTAACTGCTTAGTTTGTAATGTTTATTCAACCTTTAATTGTTTATTTTGGTTCAACATGACTTGTTAATGACCTATGATAAGCTGTTGTGTTTATCTAATGTTAATTAGGTAGCTGTGTGACTTTAGTGACCTCAATTTCTGTATTAAACATCCTATGTGTTTGATTTGCTTAACCTCTTTGGATTATTTCCCACATCTTCCTAAGAATTAAAACCTTACTCTAATGTTCTGTTCTAATCTTCATGCTCATCATATTGTATTTTGAGTTCTATTCCACTTAATGTTCTATTATAAGTTTTTATGATTCATCATGTTATATTCTCATGCGTTCTATTACTTTATATTTATGTTTTGCTATAGTCATATTTAACATGCAACACCCTCCTAAGTTCTTTTATCCTATACTTAGGCTTTTTTGCTCATCATGCCATATTCTTTGAGTTCTATTATGCTATACTTAGGGATGTTGTTGTAGTTTTCTGTTCATCATGCCATATGCTTTGAGTTCCGTTATGCGATACTTAGGTTTGTTATCGCAGTTTTCATGTTTATCATGCCATGTTATTTTGGGTTTTATCATGCTAAACTTCTAATGTTGTTAGATAAATTTAGCTAGGGTGTATATGAAATACATGGGATAACCCTGTCTCATTAGGTTAAGGCTTATAAAACATGAGTGTTCAAAATGCTTTCATGAATGTTTATTAGTTCTTAAGTATCCTTTGAATCCTCATCATGAATGCTTTACATCCATGTCTAACTGTTAGCTTGTAAATAGTCCTACGGGGTTGAATTTTCCTTTGAATATCAACAATATTTGGTATGATCAGCCTATCATATGTGAGTCAAAAATATAGTTGTGCCTATTATGGTGGAATGTTGATAATTTCTATGATTTGAATATGACTCCAACATGTTTATCTATTCAACCCAGTCTATGTAGCTGATTTAAGTCCATTCAAGTGTGATGTTTCTCCTATCCTTAACCCCTAATGATACTAACAACCTGATTCTTCAATGTTTGGGGCTCATCTTGTCTTGTGAGGTCATAATATTGAACTTATACTCAATACTTTCTTTCATCTTGTCTTGTGACGTCACATTTTGAACACCGTTTTGAACTTATACTCGACCCTTTCTTTCCCTTGTTATTCTAGATTGAATTTGGTGACGGGGAAACCTTCTATTGTTACTGGTTGAGTGGAATAATTTGCTTATGTCATTGTCTAAATCTATACTAAGGATCCCATGGGATTCAAGTAGTGTCAATAACCTTGGTGTATGCTCATCTGTGATCAATGTTAAGGCATTAGTGTCTGTATCATAAAGTTGTTTACAATTCTAAACTATGTGCCTTATCTGTGTGTGAGATGTATGACTCCTGTTGTCTAATATTTTTTAGAAGCAACACCATAAGTGTCCGTTTTGCCATATGTACCTAGAAGTCTTACTTTAAAACCTGTTCACTATGTGCTTCACTCACTTAATGCTAAAGTATATGGACTGTTTCTATACGTCCATTTATGTATTATTCCGATAGGGAAAGTAGGCTTGTGTGGTAGGAAATGTCATAGTGGTTGATTTGCATTGAAAGTGACTCATTAGCATTCAAACCTATATGGAAGAGTTAGTCGTTAGTAGTTAAAGGTATTTGGGAGTAGAGTTTAACTCTAGGTTGGGCTGCTCTCCCCTGCACAAGCATTTCCCTGGGCCTTGAGATCCTTGGGAACTTTGAAGTGTCGGGGGATTCAAAGGGGGCATCGGCATTGAGTAGAACTCTCTCCTTAGCCTTTAATTAATTGAAACTTATTACTCTCTTTGAGTTTGATGTTTAATGGCAACAAAAGGTATTCAATGTGGGTCATTCACTATACATGACCTCCACATTAGCATGATTCCCTTAGTATTTAGGTACTGTTAGTAACCTCTTCTTTTAATCATTTCTTAGTATGATTCCCTTAGTATTTAAACACTCTCAGTGATTTCTCTTTATTCTTTGTTTACAAATTTTATATATGGATATGTATATAATACTGTTATTCTAATGACCTTCTCTTTTATTTTTTGGGCATGTGCAATGATTTGGGCATATTGGGTTCTTTAAGAACTCAGGTCCAAGCCCAGCTCTACTATGGTCCAAAAGTCTGCCGTCGCTTGTCATTGTTACTGCCGGGCTTGCCTTTTGAGGCCCAAACCTCCTAGAGTCACTTCTTTTCCTTCACCTCTTTACTTACTGATTTCGTTAGTCTTCAGTTGCACTATGTCATTGCTCATTTCTATTTTTCTAGTTATTATTATGTATATGAAAAGCATATATTGGATTAACTGTTTATCCTTATCTTTTAATTCATAGAATAACTTAGGTAAGTCTTAAAGAACTTAGGATTAAAAGAAACCTTAGTTAGTAATTTATTCTATAACCTTTAATCACGAGCTTGTTATCAATTCATTATGCCTTGCTAACCTTCTCCTTAAATATTTTTGAAATCCAAAAGTTTAATGAAGGTGGCTGCCCTCTTTTCAAAGAGAAAAGCAGAATTGTCGCGATTTAATCTTTCTAAAAGGGAATCAATTATTTCGAAATATTATGGCGCTGCAGCCCTAAAACAAAGGATTTCAAATAGTTTCCTACTTAAAAACCAAGGTATATCTTAGGATCATTTTCATAATACTTTCATCGCGTTAGAATAATATGAACCTCCATGATTTAGGAAACAAAGTGCTTTAATTTGGCTTTTACTTCGAATTTGTAAAAACGTTCCATTTTTAAAAGTTATTTTTCAAGTATGTATGTGTATATATATATATATATTATAACCCTCATTTCCCAAAGGCTTTTCTTTAAATCCATATTTTAAACCATACTCTTCCCTTATAGATATTATATCCTAATATATGGTAAGCTATACCCTTTAAACATTAGTTAAGGCATAGTACAAACAACAATTAATCCCAAATCTATTCTAAGTGATATGGAGCTTCCTCAGGTAGATTTTAAGGGGTATCTAACACCTTCCCCTTAGAATAACAAGAACCCTTACCTATAATCTCACTGGTTAGCAGATTAATAAAATATAACCCTTAGTAATTAAATAGGTACCTAGTACCTTTAAATATTAGGCGGTGACTCTCTTTTATCAATAACAGAGAAACCACAAGTTGAATCTTGCTTTTACTAGTGCAAAATAAGGTGCAACAACATGGCGGCTCTGCTGGGCATTCACACTTAAGTTCTGATCTTAGGAGACTTAAACTAAATTTGTCACTTAGATTTGTTTGTACATTGTTTTATTTGTAGTTAAGTTTGCAATTACATGCTTACCTGCTTACCTGCTTTTTTTCTCTCATTATCATGCTTATTGTTACGACACTCTTATCTGTTACTACTTTACATATACTGTCATCACATTTCTTCCTATCGAGTCTTAGCTGTATACTATCACACATAATGACACGCGAGGGTTGTCTTTTACACCCTCAGAACCTTCTTTTCTAAACTCTCTAGTTTTAGAGAATGGCTTTGTCAGGTCAACTGACGTAACTTCTTGTCAGTCTTTAGTCCAACTCAAAAGTAGGAAACTCTCTATTCTAGCAAAAATAGGTCATATTGCATAAACCATAGGTGATTCGGTCCTTGGCATCGACATACAATTAGGAAAGTACCCTAATATCAACGGGTCATGCACCCAATGATATGACTAATGTGGAAAGATGAAAAAACCTGAAGAGACACTGAAAGATCCGAAGAAAATGCTTACCAAAACCTTTCTTTACCCACTTCTGAAAATGGAAATCAACCAAAACATCCAAAACATTAACATGGTGATGAGAGTGCCACACAAGGTGAAGCAGTGGTAGAAGAACATTCACCGGGAACATGATAATGAGATTCGAAAACACCTGGGGCCACTGACCGCTTTGCTAAACATCCGAGCAGACATGGTGCTCACTCGCCTGCTGATAGTTTTCAGGGATCCAGCTAATGTGGTGTTAAAGTTTGCCGACTGTGAGTTGGTACCCACATTGGACGAAGTTACTAGTTTCACGGAGCTGCCATTTATAGGAAGGAAGCCAATACTACTAGTCACGATGCTTTGGGCCTGGCTAACTATCGAGGTTTGAGAAATATTGAGGATGTATGGGTGAGCCTAGATCAGCCGCTCGATAGATTCGGACATCACAAAAGCTATAAAGGGTATTCAGGAGAGTTTCTATTTGATCAAGCAACATGGGAGAGTCTCAGGCCTATCACTTTCTCATTGGCACTGTTGGGATTATTGGTCTTCCCCCAAAGAAGGGGTCGAATCAACATCAACTTGGAAACCTTCAAGCTACTTTGGTGCCGATCCTGGCTGAGATTCTAAAGGCTTTGTCCTCATGTTCATGTGGGTATGATTTTTAAGGGTTGTAACTTGCTACTTCAGTTTGGGCCATAGAACCTTTCTTCCAGTGAGAGGCCACCATAGACTACTTCATGGGCGTCAACAACATGATCCGCAGCCACAACGGGAGGATGAGACATTGGGTCTCCCTACATGGACAAGAAGAGTGGAGAGAAATGTTGATTAATCTAAGTGGAGAATGGATCAACTGGAAGCTATCATGGTTAGAAGGGAGGGCAATCATAAGGACTCCTCAGAAACACTTTTTTGAGCTGATTGAACTTGAGGACATCCAACCATACTCACCCTGCGGGTTCTCAGACAGTTCAAGATGATCCAGCATGTGCCTATATGGATGAGGACAACGCTATACGAGGATGAGTACATCCACTTATCTCAGTCCAAAAAATATCAATGAAAACAAACTTACTTTAGATCTAAATGTGTCAAGTCTAATTGTTTTTCAAACATCTGAGATTTAGGCCTGCCTCCCGAATGAGAGGTCCCACAAATTCTTGGAAAGTATGCTAGCCTTAATATGTGAACTAATTGCCCCTTGTGATTTCCTACTTGTATTAATGAAGAAGCTGACTCTTATTCCTTTTCTTTTTCATTCTTCTGGTTGGTTTGTGTCGACCCAAAACTAGCAGAACCACCATAAAAATCTAAGATCAAACAAAAATATGTCAGCTATAGAAAACCCGACTGAACATGCTCTGGTCGTAGCCTATAGCCCGGGGCGATTGGAGAGAAGGACGATACCAGGAATGATGAACACGTGGCCAGGATGGCCCATGAAATGGAGTCTCTAAGAGAGGAAGTACAACATATCAGGGAACTACCACATCTTGCTGTGACAACGCTCCCTCACCCACCTCACTTTCCTTCTTTGGATTCAATCGCGGATCACTTTCCTTCCACATCACGCCAAAACAACAATACCCCAACTTCAATCCCCACCACTCAAGTCATACCTACAGTAATCCCCACTAACCTACCAAATCCCCCTATCCACACTCCCTATGTACCACAATACATTCAAACACCATAAAACCCGCCTATCACCACCAACACAACTCATACCCCTCCTCGTAATAGAGTCAGTTTTACCACTCACTCAAATCAACACACACCAGTGGCACATACCACCGCCGATGAGCGATATATTCCTTTTGTATATGCCATTTTGGAACCTGCTTTACAGCGCTTGTCCCGGTCAGGGTTACTCATAATATTGTCTAATATGTTGAGATGGAGAGGGAATATAGGCGTAAAGAAGAGGAGTCAATATCTGAGCAGCTACAAATCTTGAGAAAACAAATGAAGAACCTCTAAATCGCCCGAGGAAGTGAAATTTTGGACTACGAGGATCTGTGTATCCATCGGATGTGGATTTGTCCATGGCGCCACTGCAAGCGGCCAGCAAGGCAATCCAATCAGAGTCAATGGTACTGGAAAGAAGAAGAAAGAGGAGGTCTCAACATTCGTCCCTTACTATCAACCCAACCCATATCAAGGAAATACTTCTTATTCCCCAAAAAACCATTCACCACCATCCTCTTACGCTCCAGTATATAACTCCCGGCCATATTACTACCCTCAACCCAAATACAACCCTCATCGAGCCCACAACAACCCTTACCCACAATGCTCCTGTCCAAACTACTACCCTCTAAAACCGGCCCACTTACGCACCACACCATTACCCCAATTATGAAGAGAGAGGGCCTAGAAATTGTTCCTCGATTGGTGAGCCTGTGGCCTAATTGTTCGAGAGACTAAGAAGAGCTGGATTGATACATCTAATGAAAAGAAGGGTTCCTGAATATCCCTCCAAATATTTTGATGCAACTAAAAGGTGCATGTACCATTCCAACGTGCCTGTGCATTATACTGCAGATCGTTTTAATCTAGAAAATGAGATTGAAACACTGATATAGAACCGATCCATTCATTGCACTCCGGTGCCCCCAATGTGAATCGCAATCCGCTGCCAAAGATCAAAACCAGGGGGTCAACATGATCACATTGGACGAAAAGTATGATTTGAAAGGAACAATTGTCACAATAGGAAATGCAAAGTCTGCAAGGATCCCACCTCAAAGGACCTTAATGATTATAGTGCAAGTGAGATCTACGGTGACGGTTCTGTTACACCCCCGGTTTTCGTACGTGATAGTACGTCATAAGTCAATTGATGTAAGATCATAAATGTGATCCTCATTGAAGGTACATAAAGTAATTTAATCATGTTACCTTGGAGATTACAAATTTCTAATATCATGGATAACAAGTACCAAGAAGGTTGAAAGGCTTAGAAGCTAAACAAATTGAATAAAATAAGTTTCGTCGAATGTCGACAAGTTGGGAATGTTATTAACATGTACCTTTGGGGTGACACTAGGGTTATTAACATGATAAGAATGTTATTTTATGAGTTATTTTAATCGTATGATAGTCGTGTGTTACGTTTTGAAGTCAAGCGAGTTGTGGAACAAAAGTTGCCAAAGGTTATCACAAGTTACACTCATAAATATGCTAAAGATTAGGTCAAATATAGCTGACATTTTGTCCTAATATACTTGGAAGTACGGAATGATACACATATCTATTTGAAAATCTACGAGTCTAGTTTCTAACTAATTAAACCGTTTGTCAATACGATATTGGAGTAGAGAGTTATTCATGAGAGTGCGCAAACAGCTCCCAATGAGACCCACTTAGACGGTGGTCGACCTACTTCACTTTAAAAATGATTTGGACGACTTTTATTTCTACTTTTTCGCCCCAACCTCGTTCCTACACTCCTCCTAACCCTAAAACATTGATGCACTTACGGTTTGAAGTGATTACACCATATTTCAACATCAAAAGCTAGTTCTGTTCTAGTGAACAACAAACCTTTTTGACGTTGTGTTGTCATTGAGGATAATTGTGGGCTATGTTTGGCTGAAATTTAAAATTATTGCTACTTCCTAAGGTGAGTATAACAAGCTACTAATTTTAATTATTCTTTCTTTTATGTTGGTTAAGTTTTTAGGATGATCAACTACGAGACAATACAATGATTAATTGAAGATGTTGTTCTTGATGGATTGTTTTGAAAGTTGCTCTTATGAACTTTAAGTGGATGGAAATTATGGAAAATCAGTTTGATATTATATCTTTAGTATGATTATGTTATTTTACATGTCAATCTTGTCGAGGAAATTGGTGACTAGAATAAGGAATGGCTATAAAGCACTTGGAAGTTCTCGACAATGATATTATCTTGTGTTGGGATATTTTGGGTAACTTTAAAATTGAGTACAAGGCTTGAAATCCTTTAAAAGGTATTAGTTATTATAATGGATATATTACTAAGTTAAAAAATTAATGATAATGGGGTTGAAGGGTGCTAAAGGGATTCAATCCGAGCTTGCCGCTCGTCGTGATATGTTGATGTCTTATTTATGAAATATTTTGTACCCTATTTTTGATATTTTTGTTATTGAATTTCTCTAGTTGTTGTTGGTATATGGTATTTGAGGCCCTTGTTACAAGGGAGATAATGCACAAATTTACATAAACGAGCTACTGGTTTTAATTGCGGACTTCGCCATTACTCAACACTGATTTTGAATCTCCTTATGCTATTGTAGATTGGGTTGAGTTGTTTGAAGAATTGCTAGGAAGGTATTAAGGACTCAATGGAGTTAAGGTATTTTAAGGCTATCCCTTTTTTCCTTCTGGAATGATCCATATGATACAACAAAACGAGCAAGCACACAACTTTCACAAATAATTCTATTCATAGTAGTACTTGGGTTTTGTAACGACCCGACCAGTCGTTTTGAGCTCTAGAGCATCGTTCAGCGGTTTGAGGCCGTGAGCAGCTCCATTTCAGGTATTATGACTTGTAGGTGGTCGGAATTGAATTTCGGAAAGTTTAGAGTTGATTTGGAAAGAAAATTCTCATTTCAGAAGACTTAAGTTGGAAGAATCAACTAAGATTGGAATTTTGAGTAAAAGACCTCCGAATTAGGATTTGAAAGTTCCAGCAGGTTCGTATGATGATTGTGGACTTGGTCGTATGTCCGGATCGGGTTTTGGATAATCGGGGAGCGTTTCGGGGTATAATGTGGAAGTTAGCATTTTTGAAGGAACTTCGTAAGTTTGGATTGAAGTGCATTTCAGTGATGTTGATATCCGTTTGGGATTCCAAGTCTAGGAATAGCTTCGTATAGTGATTCTGGAGTTAGGAGCGCGATCGGAAGTGAATTTGGATGTCCGTAGGTCATTTTGAAGTCATTTGGCTAAAGATAGAAATTTGGAGGTTTTTGAGAAATCCGACCGGAAGTTGAAGTTTTGATATCGAGGTCGAAATGCGATTCCGGAAGTTAGAGCAGGTCTGTGATGTCGAATATGACTTGTGTGAAAAATTTGGGGTCAATCGTACGTGATTTTATAGGTTTCGACATTGGATATAGAAGTTGGAAATTTCTAATTCATAAAGTTAGAATCTGGATGCCATTCGTGGTTTCGATGTTTTTTGATGTGATTTGAGGCCTCAAACATGTCCGCATTATGTTTTGGAATAGGTTGGATTGGACGGGGTCCCGGGGGCCTCGGGTGGATTCTGGGTGGTTAACAGATCAAGTTGAGAGTTTGAAGAAGGCTGGAATTTGCTGTAATCTGGTGTGACCGCACCTGCGAGGATTTGGCCGCAGGTGCGGCTATGGAACCGCAGGTGCGAAGAATTGATGGTCCGGCTGGGAGCGCAAGTACGATGGTATTTCTGCACCTGCGAGGTCGCAGATGCGGGTTATGGGGTGCAGGTGCAAAGTTGGCTCGAGCTGAGGAAAGCCGCAGGTGTGGAGATTTGGTCGCACCTGCGGAATATCAGGTGCGAGTGATGGATCGCAAGTGCGAAAAATGGCCTCGGCAAAATGTTTAAAAACCGAGAATTGTTGGCCATTTCTTCATTTCTTCTTTGATTTGGTCGATTTTGGAGGAGCTTCCAGAAAGGGTTTTCGTCAAGAATCACAAGATAAGTAACTCCTTCATGTTTATAAGTTAAATACAAGGTTATTGCATGGAATTATACATGAAAATTGTGGAAAATATTGAAGAAAACCTAGAAATGGTAATTTGGATTTTTAGCCACGAATTTGAGCATGGAATGTAGAGTAAATTATATATTTGAACTAGTAAAGCTATGGGTAGAATATATCTTCGAGAAATTTCAAATTCCGGGCATGTGGGCCCGAGGGCATTTTGGTTATTTCACTAAGAGAGGTTGGGAAATTATATAATTTGGAATTATTGCAAATACTAGAGTATATTTTTATTGGTTTGCCGTTATTTGGATAGTTTTGGGGCGTTGTGCGTCCGTTGGAGTCGTCGGAAGGGCTTGGAAGCTGGTTATGGAATTTCGGAGCGAGGTAAGTCTCCTTTCTAAATTTTGTGAGGGGGAATTGTCCCCCTAGATGAATTAATTAAGTATATTGTATTATCTTTGGGGGCTACGTACGCACGAGGTGACGGGAGTCCGTGCGTAGCTGCTATTATGCCATGTCCGGGTAGTCTAGGACCCACTAGCATGCCTTATTTGTTGTACCTGTGATCCTGCCTGTAATATTAAACTACTAATATAATCGAAATCGTAATTGAATATCTGAAGAAGACTAGAGTTCATNTAATCATCTAGAAAGAGAATTGATTCCTCTGTGGATAATTGTGTACCTGGTAGGGTTATATTATGGAATATCATTAAACTTGGCAAATGAGTTTCAAAACAAAGATTTAAAAGCTATATTTCATGTTCCTTTAAGAAGAATTTTACCACTTTCCTGAGAAAAACTGCTTTCTTGATAAAATACAGATTTATTATGTGGATATGTGTACATTTGAGCACCTGAGTCGCAGGTATGATTCGCGAGTAGGCTAGCCTTATTATTTGTATGTATAACCGCGTCACATGATCGATTCGCGAGCGGGGAAGATAGATGCATCTATGGTTCGAGTCGTTCGACCCTCGTCAGTGCACAATTTATTATTGTTGGTCCGCGCCCTTCGACCCTCGGCATTGCTTGCGCATTATATTTACTGCGTAGTTGCTATGATTTTTGCCTGATTACTTGCCTGGAATTTTAAGTTGTCAATTGAAATGACAGAGATTTAAAGTTATTAAAATTTCTTGGAAGAAGTTGTTTCTTCCCTTTGATTAATTGTTAGCTGATTAAATCACCTATGTTGATTAATTCTTAATAATATGACGAATATATAAAGTGTTAAATGTGAACGGAGTTGATAATATCTATCCCTGATTTTAAAAATTGCCTATGATAATCATGCTTAGTGTCACACTTGAATATTCTAAATTGACCTTTAGCAAGTGTCTAATTTGACCTTTCGTCACTACCTCTGAGGTTAGGCGGGCGACTTACTTAGTACACGTTGTTTTTGTACTCATGCTATACCTGCTGTGCATTTTATTGCACAAGTACTTTCATAGCGATGTGGAGGATTTGGAGACTTAGGCGAGCTGCATCATCCGGAGGCGATCCGTAGCTGGCAGAGTCTCCCTCATACTGTATTACATTATTTTAATTTCCTCGTCCACTTGTATTTCAGACAAGCTTTGTAGAAATTGCTCATGTACTTGTGACACCGGGTTCTGGGATGTATTGGGATATATTTTCTAAAATAGGATTATTTAACCCGTCGTATTTACTTAAGGGATTTTTATTTAATTACTATGTAATGAAGTGAAAGGTAATGGTTTTCATAACTGCTAAAACCAAAAATTATTTAAATAAATAAATGATTGGCTTGCCTGACAATGATGTACGACGCCATCATGACCTTATGGATTTTTGGGTCGTGACAACATGGTATCAGAGCTCTAGGTTCCCTTAGGTCTCACGAGTCATGAGCAAGTCTAGTAGAGTCTTGCTGATCAGTACGAAGACGTCTGTACTTATCTTCGAGAGGCTACAGGGCTTTTAGGAGTACTTCCCTTCTTGATTCCTCATCGTGCGATTCGATTCCTTTGAGGATTATGCCTATGTTCATTCCTACTCAATATTACGCATCGCAAAGCACTTTCTATGAATCAAGAAATTTGAGGAATTGTAATGGTGCTGCAGATGTAATTCGAGATGTTTCCATGTGTTGGTGCTGTTGTTATGGCCCTGCAAAAGAATAATATGTTGTTTCAGCTCAGTAGTTGTGTTTCTTAGAGCCTTAAGGCTATGATAAGGTAGTGATGATGCTTGCAATTGGTTATCGCACGGTGTCGATATGATGATAGAATACTTACCCGTATGTTGGGGGCGATGAATGGTTTGAAGGGAGGTCTTCTCAGAGTGTGATTTCGAGATTTCAGTATTTTAGTTCTGGCAGAGGAAAGGCATTTGGGTTATGGATGGTCTGGTTAGGGTTGATAAAGTAGTAAGACTTGGTGTCTTCAAGTGAGGTGGGATATGCACCTGTAACGTGAAGTCACCATCATTGATCGAATGGAATGTGTTAAGTTTGTCGGTGCTATGATTTCTTCGGTTACGTGGGGTTAGAGTATTGAGAAGAAGTATTGAAGAATGCGGTTGGCAGAGACCGTGGGGTGCGGTGGTTCAGTACCAGATAAGTGTTGATAATGAAGGCAGTTAGAGAAAGACCATCTTCAGAGAGCTTGAAGTCGTGGTGATCTGCTGGTTTGGGAG
The DNA here is from genome assembly GCA_005239525.1 of Nicotiana knightiana. Lineage (NCBI taxonomy): Eukaryota > Viridiplantae > Streptophyta > Magnoliopsida > Solanales > Solanaceae > Nicotiana > Nicotiana knightiana. The sequence continues at coordinate 116,149 of ML376359.1, read as the reverse complement.
CTACAGAGAATGATCCTGAAGTGAGACTAGGCGGTGGTTCCATTTCTAGGATGCCAGGTGTAAGAAGCAGAAGTCGAGCAGTCGTAAAGTGGGGGAGCGGCAGCATAACTTGGAATTTGAAGATATTGCCGTGCATTTAATGGATGTCCATCAGGAGAAGACGGACTAGTAAAGTTGGTAAATGAAGCAGGGCGTTAGATGGGGTATTGAAGTCGCAGAGAGCGTGCATTTCAGCGTCGTTGGAAGGTGTCCGCGGGTGATTTCCACATGTGGGTTATCTCCTGTGAATAGGTTAGCGGTGGCATGGTTGGCAGGTCTCTATGAGGGGTTGTAGTGGCTTTTCGGTAGGAGGCAGAATGTGTGAATGATGCTAGAGAATTTGAGTATTTAGGGAGTGCTAGCAAGCGACTTTTGAAGAATTGGATGGATTGGTTGAGCAAGATCGCGTTATCAAAGGAGAAAGGATCTCGACAGGGTCTAGAGTGGTGCAAGGAGTAGCTTCGGGCGTAGTGGGGGAGTCCCACCATCTGCAGTTGGGTTGCAGGATTGTGTTATCATAGGGTTGCGGATTGTCGACGTGTTGGCAAGTGATTACAGCTAAGGGAAAGGAGTAACATGGTGATTGTGTGTGGAATTTGATGAATGTGTGCAAAAGTTGCCCTGTCAGGCCAGGGTTAGGCTTTGGAAGATTCAGAATTTTTCTTAAGGCATAGGTGACTTGTCAGGGTAGTGACTCAGTCATGTGCTTCAAGGAAAAGGGTGTTCATGTGTTAGAAGAGCCTTGGAGTTGATTGTATTCGGGGCCAGTCAGAGTGGGTGACTCTCAATAGCAGTCCTAGTAAGTTCAAAAGTTAAGAATGCGGCATTTAAGGGTTTCAGGCAGCAGTATGATCGAGAATCGAGCTTTTGCAGAGTAATTTCTGAGAAAAATGAGGATTGTTGGAATTTTCTATGATGTGTTTCAGCATGCAGGATAGTATTGGAGGAGTGAGAGAAATAAACTCCGGATTGTAGAAAGATTATCAGGAGGGTATGAGACAGGTTGCGGGATTTAGGCAGCATAGTCTCGTGAATCAAGGTCACTCGGGATGAGTGAGGGTTGAGTTTGCTATGAGTTGGAGGAAGTTGCTATTATTTCCGAGGCAATTGAAGATGATAAAAAAAAAGTAAATTGAGTAGCCATGGTTGAAATGGCACATTTACGACAGTGATAGTTCCTTCGGTGTGATTAATTTATGCATGTGGTTTGTGCCGGTGTGTGCGGGGCTTGTCGGACTTCGTAATGGATTCATGTGGGAGCATTTAAGTGCTATGGCCTGTCAGGTGTAGACGGATCCTGGAAGGGTTACGGTGGTATAGACTACTACTTAAGGATTTGCATGTTGGGTGATTGTGGGAATTCACTCGTGTGTTGAGATGGTACTCTTGAATTGAGTTAAGTAAAAGGTTTCTATATGATGAAGTGTTCACCCTATTGGTGGTTCAAAAGTTATGATGGAATTCTTGTGCTACCTCATATTGGCATGTTAGGTGTGGATAGCAGTATGTACCTGAGAGTAAGAATCGAGATTGCGGTTTTGTGTTAATAAGGATGTCATGAGCTCGGAAGAGCAAGAAAAAGTGATTTGAAAGTTCAGTGTAAGCTGGTGTTATCTTCAGTGTCACCTGAGATTGATATTCGGTGAAAGAGGCTTTGTACCCTGGTCATGGGTTCTTGATGTGCTTTGTAGCCTTAGTGTGGTCGTTGTTGTGGATGGGCAGACTTGTTGCCTTGTGTGGAAGGTCGTGGAAGCATGACCGCGAAAAGATTGTATAAAGTGTGACATGTAGTCACTTGATGGATTGAAGATTTGGACTGAGTTTAAAGAAGTACAATATTGCTTAATTGAGAATTTATTCCTGGAAGGCGTTCAGTTCATTTGGTTATGGATTGTGGGGTGTTTTTCCCGGCTATGATGGTTGTTCTTGCGTATTATGAGAAAAAGTGGGTTAATATGGACCCAGGTAAAAGCTATTAGCTTAGTTTGGTGCGAGCAAGGTAGACTCGATGTTTGTGGATGGATTTAAATATGATTATGGGCTCCGTATGAGCCAGGCATGTTTATTTCAGTAGAGCGCTTTTCATGGAAAGGTACTAGAACAACAAATGTTGCTTCGTCTTCGTCAAATTCATGCGATATTATGATTTGTGACGTGCGAGTTATGAAATGGCTTGATAATGTCCTATGTGTAGAGGTCCCGCGTAGTGGGGATGTTATGTGAGCAGGATAGCTCTTGAGATCCAGAGTGTATATATATAGCAAACCTCAGTTGTTCTTGAGTTTTGTAGCATGCGGCTTTATCAGTCTCCCCAAGATGGTATTATGCACTTAGCGTGCTTGTGATCGATATTCAGTAATTCATAATAGTGAGCAAATCAGCTCCGTATATATATTTTTTGATGTAAATTTTATGTGTGGATCAGGTGGCACATCGCCACGGGTATGTTATTCGGATCAGGTTGCATGCCGCAATAGTGTGATGATGAGTAAGGTTCCTATATATATATTCTTTCTTATGTTTTACTTCCTATTTTCTGAGTAAAGTTCATATTATTTGCGTGAGTTGAATAGTCCCTTCCTGATTCGTTTCGTATTATCATGTTCGAGTTATGGCCTATTGGCGCGATGTGGTATCATGTGAGTCTGTTGGTCATGTGTGGAGTGATTTGTTGTCTGAGCAGTTCATACTGGGTGAGACGATGTGAAGTGTATATTAAAGAATAAATACCATTATTCAGGTTCATAATAAGGTGATGATTCTAGTCAAGATGAGATATTCAATGATTTGTTAACTCTACAGTTGGGTATGAATTTCTACATACTTCCTCCGTTGTAGTGGTATCGTCAGCATTATAGCAGGGTTTATGTATATTTGTTATGAGGTGCATCGTGAGCACCAGATTCCTGAAATTTTGGTTATTATGGTTTAGGGAGTGCCATTGTGGTCAAATGATGAGTTATGTGATGCATGGTGCTGATTCGGCAAAGGTATGCAGTCGTTTTCTGGTATATCATGTGGTAGTTGATACGGTGTTTACTTATTGGAACTAGGCTTGGCAGAAAAATTTCAAGTGTTGGAATTAGGTACTGAGCTTATTATATTGGATAAAAGAAGAAATCTTCAGATTTGATCAAGCTAATGTACTCAACTGGGTTGTGGTAGCACGGGCACGTGCTAGAGGTGTTAAACAGTGATTTCAGATAACTCCAGAGCAGTTCGTAGCACGTTCGAGGACGAACATCTGTTTAAGTGGGGGAGAATGTAACGACCCGACCGATCGTTTTGATCTTTAGCGTGTTGTTCAGCGGTTTGAGGCCGTGAGTAGCTCCATTTTAGGTATTATGACTTGTAGGTGTGGTTAATTCAATTTCGGAAATTTTAGAGTTGATTTGGAAAGAAAATTCTCATTTCAGAAGCCTTAAGTTGGAAGAATCAACTAAGATTGGAATTTTGAGTAAACGACCTCCGAAACAAGTTTTGAAGGTTCCAGCAGGTTCGTATGATGATTTCAAACTTGGGCGTATGTCCGAATCAGGTTTTGGATAACCCGGGAGTGTTTTGGCGTATAATGTGGAAGTCAGCATTTTTGAAGGAATTTCCTAAGTTTGGCTTGAAGTGCATTTCAGTTATGTTGATGTCCGTTTGGGATTCTGAGTCTGGGAATAACTTTTTATGGTGATTCTGGAGTTGGGAGCGCGATCGGAAGTGAATTTGGATGTCCGTAGGTCATTTGGCTAAACATTGAAATTTGAAGGTTTTTGAGAAATCAGACCGGAAGTGGAAGTTTTGATATCGAAGTCGGAATGCGATTCCGGAAGTTGGAGCAGGTCCATAATGTCGAATATGACTTGTGTGCAAAATTTGGGGTCAATCGGACGTGATTTGATGGGTTTCGGCATCAGATGTAGAAGTTGGAAATTTCTAAGTTCATAAAGTTGGGATCTGGGTGAGATTCGTGGTTTCGATGTTGTTTGATGTAATTTGAGGCCTCGAGCAAGTCCGTATTATATTTTGGAGCACCGGGGGCCTCGATTGGATTCTGGGGGGTAACGGATCAAGTTGAGAGTCTGAAGAAGGCTAGAATTTGCTGTCATCTGGTGTGACCGCACCTGCGAGGATTTGGCCGCAGGTGCGGCTATGGCACCGCTGGTGCGAAGAATTGATGGTCCGGCTGGGAGCGCAGGTGCGATGGTTTTTCCACACTTGCGAGGTAGCATATGTGGGTTATGGGGTGCATGTGCGAAGTTGGCTCGAGCTGAGGAAAGCCATAGGTGCGGAGGTTTGGTCGCACCTGCAGAATCGCAGGTGCGTAAAATGGCCTGGGCAGAATTTTTTAAAACCGAGAATTGTTGGCCATTTCTTCATTTCGTCTTTTGTTTGGTCGATTTTTGAGGAGCTTCAAGAGAGGGTTCCCGTCAGGAATCACAAGGTAAGTAAAGTTAAATACAAGGTTATTGCATGGAATTATACATGAAAATTGTGGAAAAATTTGGAAAATATTGAAGAAAACCTAGAAATGGTAATTTGGATTATTAGACACAAATTTGAGCATGGAATGTAGATTAAATTGTACATTTGAACTAGTAAAGCTATGGGTAGAATATATATTCGAGAAATTTCGGATTCCGGGCCCGAGGGCATTTTTGTCATTTCACTAGGCGGGGTTGGGAAATTATATAATTTGGAATTGTTGCAACTATTAGAGTATATTTTCTTTGGTTTGCCGTTATTTGAATAGTTTTGGGGCGTTGTGCGTCTGTTGGAGTCGTCGGAAGGGCTTGGAAGCCGGTTATGGAATTTCAGAGTGAGGTAAGTCTCCTTTCTAACTTTTGTGAGGGGAAATTTTCCCCCTAGGTGAATTAATTCAGTATATGCTATTATCTTCGGGGGTTACGTACGCACGAGGTGACGGGAGTGCGTGCGTAGATGCTATTATGCCATGTCCGGGTAGTATAGGACCCACTAGCATGCCTTATGTGTTGTACCTGTGATCCTGCCTGTAATATTAAACTGCTAATATAATTGAAATCGTAATTGAATATCTGAAGAATACTAGAGTTCATTTTCTTAATCATCTAGAAAGAGAATTGATTCCTTTGTGGATAATTCTATACCTGGTAGGGTTATTGTATGGAATATAATTAAACTTGGCAAATGAGTTTCAAAACAAAGATTTAAAAGCTATATTTCATGTTCCTTTAAGATGAATTTTTCCACTTTCCTGAGAAAAACTGCTTTCTTGATAAAATACGGATTTATTATGTGGATATGTGTACATATGAGCACCTGAGCCGCAGGTATGATTCGCGAGCAGGCTAGACTTATTATTTGTATGTATAACCACGTCGCATGATCGATTTGCGAGCAGGGCAGATAGATGCATCTATGGTTCGAGCCGTTCGACCCTCGGCGGTGCACAATTTATTATTGTTGGTCCGCGCCGTTCGACCCTCGGCATTGCTTGCTGCGTAGTTGCTATGCTTTTTGCCTCATTACTGGCCTGAAATTTTAAGTTGTTAATTGAAATGGCAGAGATTTAAAGTTATTAAAATTTTTTGGAAGAAGTTGTTCTTTCCCGTTGATTAATTGTTAGCTGATTAAATCACCCATGTTGATTAGTTGTTATTAATATGAAGAAGATATAAAGTGTTAAATGTGAATGGAGTTGATAATATTTATCCCTGATTTTAATAAATTGCCTATGATTATCATGCTTAGTGTTACACTTGAATATTCTAAATTGACCTTTAGCAAGTGTCTAATTTGACCTCTCGTCACTACCTCTCTGAGGTTAGGCGGGCGACTTACTGAGTACACGTTGTTTTTGTACTCATGCTACACTTGCTGTGCATTTTATTGCACAAGTATTTTCATAGCGATGTGGAGGATTTGAAGACTTAGGCGAGCTGCATCATCCGGAGGCGATCCGAAGCTAACAGAGTCTCCCTCATACTGTATTACATTATTTTAATTTCCTTGTCCACTTGTATTTCGGACAAGCTTTGTAGAAATTGTAAAATTCTTAGAAATTGCTCATGTACTTGTGACACCGGGTTCTGGGATGTATTGGGATGTATTTTCTAAAATAGGACTATTTAAACCATTATAGTTACTTAAGGGGTTTTTATTTAATTACTATGTAATAGAGTGAAAGGTAATAATTTTCATAAATGCTAAAACCGGAAATTATTTAAATAAATAAATGATTGGCTTGCCCGACAATGATGTCCGGCGCCATCACGACCTTACAGATTTTTGGGTCATGACAGGTTTCCTATGCTCTTGATTCACTATGTGTCCTACTATCATATCGTCTGTGCATGGGTCTTATGACATTCCGAGAGATATTATTGACTTATTTCATTATGCATTGCATTCATTTATACATTTATATTGACCCATGACCAGATGGCGTTATATACACGTATAGTATATGTATATGGGGTAGGTTATGGGGTTATATACGCACCACCACATGATCAATTGGTATATATTGATGATTTCACCCGTAGAGGCCGAGATGATATGATGGGACCTCAGAGGCTTGATGACATTGTGTATGCATATACCTATGCATGATATGAAATTTATACGCACATGCATAAAATTATAAATGTTTCATGATTCACAGAGCTATTCAGACTTACAAGTTGAGTTCTTTACTCTATGTTTCTTTCATGTCTTTTATATAGTGCTTTTTATGCCTTACATACTCGGTACTTTATTTGTACTGACATCCCTTTTGCCTGGGGACGCTGCGTTTCATGCCCACAGGTCCAGATAGACAGGTGACAATCCTCCTAGTAGGCTATCAAGTCAGCGGAAGGTGTTGGTACACTCCACTTGCTTCGGAGTTACTTATTTGGTCAGTATTCTTTGGACATGTATTTATTGGTAAGGTGGGGCTCTGTTCCGGTCTTTATGATGTTTATGTACTCTTAGAGTCTTATAGACATATGTCATGTATATGAAAGATTTTATGGCCTTGTCGACCTATGTTCAGTGTACGAGTGATCATTTTGGTCTTATTGGCCCGTATGCCACATGTATAAGTTTGTATTACATGTTGGGTTGTCCTATGTCAAGTATTCCCTTATGTTTTATTCTTGTTATATCATGACGGCCCTTCTGTCCCATTTATCCATGATGGTATGACAAGAAAAAATATGATATGTTGGTACTCGGTTGGGTAAGGCATTGGGTGCCTGTCGTAGCTCATCGGTTTGGGTGACAAAAGTGGTATCCGAGCAGTTCTATCCTAGGGAGTCCACAAGTCATGTGTGATGACCCAAAAGGTCATCCCGTATATTTCTAGCTAATTATGCATTTCGAGGTCATGAAAACCTCCTTCTATCTCACCTCGATTTGCGTGCGCAGCCCAAGCGTGTAGCCGGGAAACCTTTATGTGAAAAACTGATAAAAATGATAATTTTTTATTAGAAATTTGAATAAAGTTGACTTCAGTCAACATTTTTGGTAAACAGACCCGGACCTGTGATTTGACGGCCCCGGAGGGTTCGTAGGAATAATTGGGTCTTGTGCATATGCCCGGAATCGAATTCCGAGGTCCCAAGTCCGAGAAATGAATTTTTCAAAGAAATTGTTTTCTTAAAATAAAGGATTTTCTTGAAAAGGAAATTATATGTGAAACATGTGGTATCAGGGCCCGTATTATGGTTCCGGAGCCCGATACATGTTCGACATAATATTTGTGCCATATTTGTGAAGTTTGGTAAGAAACAGACTTCATTAGATGTTATTCGGACCGTAAATGTAAAATTTAAGGTTTAAAGAAGTTTTGAGGAATTTCAATGAAATTTTGTTTAATTCATCGTTTTAGTGTTGTTTTATGTGTTTTGAAACCTCGAGCGAGTCAGTGTTAGGTTATATGACTTGTGTGTGTGGTTGGACGGGGTCCCGGGGGCCTCGGGTGTGTTTCAGATGGGCTTCGGGTCAATTCTCCCCTATTTTGCGCTGATGTTCTGCTATCTGGTGTTTTCTTCTATGCGATCGCATATGCATATCCGCGATCGCATAGAGTAATGTTGGCCACCCCAGTTCTATTAATCGCGATCGCATAGTTCCTTTTGGGTCGATTTTTTATAATTTTGTAAAGATTGAAACTTTATTATTCGGAATAGTTCCTTATACGTTTTATGTGTATTTTGAAGTTGTTTTAGTTGATTTTTAGCCGTCCAGAGGTCTTTTCGCCCGAGAAATCTATTTTTGAGTATCGGCTTGTCGTCTTTGAGGTTAATATCTTGCCTAACCTTGTGTGGGGGAACTACACCTTAGGATTGAGTCTTCCTTGTTGATTGTAGTCCGAGTATGCGAGGTGACGAGTGTTTACTTGAACTTATTTGCAATTAGATTGGCCTTTTAGGATTCGTGGGTTCTTATATTCCCTGTGTATGATTTGTAATTGTTACATTTGAATCCTTGGTTGTTAATTTCATCCCTTCCTGTTTAAATTAGAATTACTTCTTTTGGATTCCTTCGTTGGCTATTTAACCTTACTTGACTTAACTGAATATTCTACTTCTCTTATCATCATGCTATATTTTCTTCCTAGCTTGCCTAATTGACTATAATTAGTGTCATCTAGCCTTATAGTTGACTAGTCATAGTTGGAATATCTATTCGTTAGAGTCAAGCATGCCCGTGAGTCTTACATTGTGATTTATATGACTATTCCCTTAAGTGCCACTTAGATCTAATTGTTAGACATTTATGTTATTGGTATTTCCTTGATGTTTCCTATTACTGGGCCTTTGTTTAAGCTGAGTGTTATTCCATGAAGTTAACTGTTTAGGTGAGATTGGTTATACCTGTTTCCCTCGCCGGGATGTTATGGTTTCTGTTATTGTTTATGCTGGTAATGATATTGTTTATATTGTTGACTCCCTTGTCGGGATGTGATGGTTTCTATTACTGTTTATGCTGTTAATGATATTGTTTGTATTGTTGACTCCCTTGCCGGGATGTGGTGATTTATGGGTCATATTGTTGGTTATTCCTTGCCAAATTGTTGTTCTTGATATTGTTTGGGTGAGGAAGAGTCTAAAGCACGAAGGATGATGCCGTGTATTGTGACGACGAGAGTGTAAAAGCACGAAGGGTGATGCCGTGCCATGTTATGATATTAAAGCACGAAGGATAATTCCGTTCCATGTTATGATTTTAAAGCATGAAGGATAATTCCGTGCCGTATCTATTTATTTATTGTGAGGATGAGAGTAAAAGCACGAAGGGTGATGCCGTGCACTTGTTTTGGTAAGGATGAGAGTAAAGCACGAAGGGTGATGCCGTGCACTTGTTTTGGTAAGGATGAGAGTAAAGCACGAAGGGTGATGCCGTGCACTTGTTTTGGTGATGATGAGAGTAAAAGCACGAAGGGTGATGTCGTGCACTTGTCTTTGCATTCTCATCCGTTGTTCTAAATTTGGATATTCCTACTGATCTCTTATTGCATTTATTGGAAAGATTTAATATTCCTCCTTTACTGCATAGAAATTTCTAAGTTACAGACTGAGTTCCGGTGGATAAATCTTGAGGAGATTTTGATCAAGGGATGTTATTGAAAAGTATTATTGAAAAAGCAATGGTTTTGAAATGATTATACTTGAATGACTTTTACATTGAAGGTATATTTGAAAAGCACTAGCCTTGCCTAAAATGATATTTGGAAGTCATTTATTGGGAAAGCATCTTTGGGAAGTTTCGTATTTTTAAAGAAACTATGTTTTACGTAATTCTGTCTATTAAATATACTTATATCTACTTTTGGAGAAAGTATGTTTTCAAAGGAAACTCTTCCATACTAAAATAATTTTATTTGTAAAAGTTTTTCATATGAGTTGTTGTTTAAAGATTTCTACCAGTTATGGAGTTTAATGGCTAAGGACCAACGTGAACAAATCAACGTGGAGTTGAGTTATTGGTGTTCTCTATTGTATTGTGTTTCCTTTCGATTTGACTTGTTTGCTGTCCATCTCTCTGTGTATTTTTTTGCTGTTTCGTGATTGATTTCTGTAATTTCCTTCCACTTTATATTGTAGTAGTTCTAAATTATTCCGTGAAGTCTTAGATAGATTTAACGTTCGGCATTTCTACATTCATGTTATTTATTTTGTAGACCAGTGATGTCTTGACTAGTCCTCGTCACTACTCCACCAAGGTTAGTCTTGATACTACTGGCTACCGTTGTGGTGTGCTCATACTATAATTCTGCACATTTGTGTGTGCAGATCTAGGTATATATTGTAGTAGCTCATGGATGATTGCCGAGGAGACTCAAGGTAACCTGCTGCTGCGTTCGCAGGCTTCAGAGTCACCTTCTTTGTATTTATTATTCTTACACTGTTGTATTTAGTTCCAAACAGTTGTACTTAGAAGTTGAAGAAGATTCGTAGAGCTTATGATTTGTATTACCGGTTTTTGGGAAAGTTTGTACATTCTGTTGAGATTCTATATCAAGACTGTTAGTTTTTCTTTTATTATTATTTTATTCAGTAACTGCTAGGCTTACCTAGTCCCTAAGACTAGGTGCCATCACGATACCTAACGGAGGGAAATTGGGTCGTGACATCATGTCTAGTTGAGTGTTGTTTTTGGGTGTGTTGTGCACCACATTTATAAGCCGGAGACTACATGGAATTTGGGATTGTCATTCTTTCTTCTTACTCTTGGTCATCTGCTAAAGCTCAGTTGTAAAAATTCAAACTTCTAAATTCTATTTTATTCGTAATAGTACGATACCTCATCTAAAAAGACAATTGGTAAGAGATTGAATATGGTTGTGGAAGAGTTAAGTTAGAGGAATTTGATTTTACATCATGCTTTTGATGAGTAAATGTAAATTCTTCGGTATATCATGTGTGTACTAAGACGTGTAAGCTTCTTGATAAGGAGCCCTAAGGCATGAATATCAATCCACCCATATGTAACAACCAATGAGAGAATCAAGGTAGACACAAGTTTCCACAAGTAAAAGAAGCAAGGTAAAGAAGGATACGAGGCACCCAGTTAGTGAAGATTATAAGTATTTACAATTCAGGCAGAGAAATATAAGCATTCTGACTTACTTTTAGAAGTAATAGAGATATAGACACTTGAAAACACCCATCTCAATTATTCCCTATGGGATCTAAGATATATAGTTTAAGAGAAGGATGGGATATCAGGATCCAGCTGGGGTTAGAGTAACCCAAAATTATGGATAGATTGTTATCATTAGCTCACATGTCGGAAGGATATTGCAAACGTGGTAATAGTTCTTCTTGTGAGACACCCAAATGGTGCACTCTAGAATAGTATAGTCATATATGAATACTATAAAGTTCATAAATTGCAAAAGATAGGCAGTGGAATCCTAGAAGTGATAAATATTTACCATAGTATGACTCCCGTCCCTAGTAAAAAAAGGAGAGAGAATGTTATGCGTCCTGAAGCTAAAAGTGAAAGAACATTTTGTTGAAGTTTACAAATAAAGGGATAGACAAAAATATTAGCTAGAGAATAAGGAAGAGAGTTAATGATGTATTATGAGTAAGATGTGATAAATGGGTGATAACGGTAAATCAAAATCTGACAGAATGACAGAGTCTATAGTCAAGTGAAGGAAAAGGCAAGAGGAGATAAGCCTTGAGATAAAACAAGATTATAAGCTCTAAAGTCATATCCTCATTTTGAGAAATGAGTTGGTGAGTCCAGCGTGATTTAAATAAGGAAAAGTTAGACACCCGGAGTAATATAAATCAGTACGGGCTAGTTAACAAGATAAAATGAACATGGATTAGGGATAAGAGGATTTGATAATAGTCGGCATTGTGAGAATTTCAGAGATAGCGTTTCAGCATTAATAGAATGGAAAATAGAAAAATAACCTTTAAAGTTCATTTAGGAAGAAGCTTCCTTAAATAAAGCACTGTGAGCAGAGTTAAGCTTAAACGACTAAGTGTGCCAGTTACATTAGGTGTCACCCTTGTGAATAAGGAGTTCAGTTATCCCTGGTACAAAAGGGTTATCATAAGGTGAGTAAGGATCATTGATAATGTGAAAATACTCCAAAGATGAAGAAGTAAAATATCTATAGGTAGATCGTCACATAACTAAATCTTAGTACTCCTCTAAAGGGGGAGGATGGTGTGATATGGTATTAAGCCAGAGTTATGTGGTTCATGTAACTATGAAATACTTAAGAAGGAATGTGGTAGGAGGGCGAAAGGAATGAAATTGCATTTATTCAGATACCATAGATATGATACGACTCCAGAACATTATGCAATCACGACAACGAGGAGAGGAAGTAAGGGTTCCAACACTAGATATTTATAAGCGCAAATGAACACTTGATACATAAGGAGCCATTGCGAGGGGTAAGTTAAGACAGAGGACATAACCCAAGAGAGATTACGCGAAATACAGATATGAGAATGGACCAACGAGTAGTTAGTAGTTGATTCAGGAAGAACCTAGTTATGGCTAAACAAGAGGATACATACAAATCAACAGATTATGCAAGATAAACATAGTGAACCCCAACTTAGTGTTCAGTCTCGCAGATATAACGTTATTGTCACGCCCCAAAACCGAGGAACGAGACTGGCGCCCAACCGGATGATCCCGGTCAAGCGGACCTAGATTGCCTTTCCTGCCCAATGCGTTACCCCGTGTTTACAATATACATTATTCCACATGAATTAGTAATTTAGAGCTTAAGAATGAATTTACCATTATAGTCCACTTCATCCTTTATCATTTCGACATTTGGTGATCACAAAACATACAATAATTCCGATTCGGACCATGACTATTAGTAAACACAATTACTGCCCCAAAATACATATATGTACAACCCACATCATGTCTACAGAGGCTCTAAGAGTACTAAGGGTTTACACAATATTTTACGGTAACAAGGCCCCGACTATACCTTAAAAGACATAACATATACAAAAGAGACGATATAGAATACACACGGCCCCAAGAGGAAGTGGGGCTCACCAGATCTGCTGAAGGTATGAAGGGGAAACACCACTATCGGTGGTCTGAGCTACCTGTTGTGGAACCACCTACATCCATATAAAAGATGTAGCGTCCCCGACAAAAGGGACGTTAGTACTGTTGAATAGTACTAGTATGTATGAAAAAACTTTATTCCAAGTAGAATCAAATAGTACACAATTGGAAGATAGTCAGGGTAACCACACAAGTACCACACAGATATACAGAAAGTCACAAATGAAGATTCCACAGTTACTCATTTCAATTGCTCATCTGTTGCAGCGCGCAACCCGATCCCACCGTACATTCACATCTCACCCTTATTACCTGTCCACCCTTATTACTTCGTGTTGAGGCGCACAAACCGATCCTACCGTACATTCACATTTCACCTTTATTACCTCTCCACCTTTATTACTTCGTGTTACAGCGCGCAACCCGATCCCACCGTACAATCACATTTGAGAGTAACAACAACCAACAATTTTATCATAGGGATCTTTGTCATCGAGAACATAAGTTCATATCAACCAACAACTATATGAAGTCAAGGCACACTAATCCTTACCAAATAGTAATTTACATATGGTGTTGCCATCATTATTTAACTCAGTTAAATCAATCCACAATTACTTTACATCATTTTCCACACTCGGCCCTTAGCAATTAGATACCTTCCTATATTAGAGTACGTTAACATTCTTTCATTTATTAGCACATGCTTCCATATTGACATATTCGAACATTTAATGAACCTTACACATGATAGGATAAGCGCAAAGAATCATCCTTCACAATCGCAATTAGCATGGTAATCGACTAAGGAAATCGGAGAATGAAATCTTACACCTCGAAACAGCAGGACAATCAATTCACATATGCTCAAGCAAGAATTTCATACCGTGTGCTCAGACACCAACAAGGTGACTCTTCAAAGATTAAAGTTAGCCATACATACCTTGAATCGGAATTCCCCTTTAATTTTCTAATACAATTCACCGGACCTTATAGCACCTTCAATCTAGTGCACTATGTGGCATAATTTAACTTAGAATTAGGAATAAGGATCATGTCTTAAACTCACTTGAGCATTCTATCAAACACTAGGTGTTCCTTTAGATTAAATGGCCTCTTTTTAGTGAAAGATTACTCTAACCCATTTTCTTTTACTAGATTATGACTAGTTGGTTACATGCATGCAAGACTCATACCCCCATCTTCATGAACTCACCTAACCATGTTTTATTTTAACAAAATCTGGAAATTAAGATTGATGGGGTAGAAGCTTACCTCTTGTAGCGAAGAAAATGGTGTCCTACTTGATCTATTCCAGGCCTGACTAGTGATGGAGGAACAAATTTGATGAAGTTGGAACTCTCTCTCTATAGAACCCACTCTATCCTCTATCTAATTTATTAGAAAATAAGATTAAAATGAAAGGGGTATGTCGGGTAAAAAATTAGAATTTTAACAGTTCCGAAGCAGAAATGCGGTCAGGGATGCGATCGCATTCCTGCTATGCAGTCCGCATTCCTGTCGCATAAATGGCCCTCAGATGGGACTAAAAGAAAAGCAGACTGCCCAGTTATGCGACCACTATGCAGTCCACATACCTGTTTTGCGATCGCATAGTGCGTTGCATAACTCTCTCCGCAAAAATCAAGGTGCAAGAATGCGACAACTATGCAGCCCGCATTCGTGAAATGCGATAGCATTCTAGGGCGCATAACTGTCCTCAAAATGGATAGCAAACTGTCCAAGTATGCGACCACTATGCAGTCCGCATACCTGATCTGCGATCGCATAGTAGACCGCAGACCTGCGCAAATCTGGAAAATTATATCTTTTAAGTCCCGGGGTACTTTTTACTCAAGAAGGGTCCGTTTTAAGAATTTCTACAGTTATAACAACACGGGGACCTATTTGGGAATTATTTTTACCATAAAATTTTACGGGTCTTTACATTCTCCCCCACTTAGTATCATTCTCCCTCGAATGAGGATCGGGGAATCACTTAGTTAAGAGAACACAAAACATGCCAACCTCCAAATTTCTACTAACTCCGATATTTCCTGAAAATTTCGCCAGGGTTTCCTGTGTAATTAAGCCTATCTACCTGTCAGAGAGCCCCCGAAACACATTTTAACCAATTCCACACATTTTTAGTTACTCTATCAACTTGCACATAATCCGGTCATTTCAACAAGCTACATATAATTCAATTACTTCCACAAGCCTCACATAGTTCGGTTAACTCCGCAAACTTGCATATCATTTAACTATCACATGAATTGCACATAATTTACCTTACTTCAGGGAGTTTCACATTACCCAAATAATTACAATATACACAAATATGGCACAACTTGAGAAGTTACAATAGTAGGGCAACTAGGGGTGAAAACAGGGTGCTTTTGCACAAAATTTGACATAATATATAATTACTTAGGGATGACAATTTTCAAACTATTACCAGACTTATTCAAACAAATGGGGATATTTCTCTTTCATTTCATTTTCCGCTTCCCACGTGGCTTCTTCGACTTGTTGACTTCGCCATAACACTTTAACAGAAGCAATATCTTTGTTCCTCAATCTACGAACTTGCCTATCAAGAATAGAAATTGGAACCCCTTCATATGACAATCCTTCATTAATTTTAACCGTCTCAACCGACACAATGGAGGATGGATCCCCAATCACCTTCTTCAACATGGACACATGAAACACCGGGTGTACTAATGACATTTCAGTGGGCAATTCCAGCCTATAAAACACCTGTCCTATCATTTGAGCAATCCTATATGGCCCGACATACCTTGGGCTCAATTTCCCTTTCTTCCCAAACCGCATCACTCCTTTCATGGGAGAGACCTTCAAGAATACCCAATCATCTACTTGAAACTCCAAATCTCTTTGACGAACGTCCGCATAGGATTTCTGATGACTCTAAGCAGTCTTCATCCTCTCCTGAATGACTTTAACTTTTTCGATAGCTTCGTGCACAAGATCCGGTCCTAGCAGTTCCGCCTCGCCAAACTCGAACCATCCAATCGGAGACCTACACCTCCTTCCGTACAATGCGTCAAATGGGGCCATTTGAAATACTATCATGGAAACTGTTATTATAAGTAAATTTTATAAGCGGCAAGTGATCATCCCAGCTACCCTCAAAATCTAATACACAAGCCGGTAACATATCTTCAAGCGTCTGAATGGAGCGCTCTGCTTGACGTCCGTTTCCGGGTGGAAAGCTGTGTTGAGATTTACCTGCGTCCCCAAACCTTGATGAAATTTCTTCCAAAAGTTAGCTGTGAACTGGGCCCCTCGATCCGAGATAATAGATACTGGATTGCCGTAGAGTCTAACTATTTCCTTGGTATACAACTGAGCGTATTATTCTACAGTATCAGTGGACTTGACTAGAATGGAAACTGTTATTATAAGCAAACTCTATAAGCGGCAAGTGATCATCCCAGCTACCCTCGAAATCTAATACACAAGCTCGTAACATATCTTCAAGCGTCTGAATGGCGCGCTCTGCCTGACCGTCTGTTTGCGGGTGGAAAGCTGTGCTGAGATTTACCTGCGTCCCCAAACCTTGATGAAATTTCTTCCAAAAGTTAGCTGTGAACTGGGCCCCTCGATCCGAGATTATAGATACTGGATTGCCGTAGAGTCTGACTATTTCCTTGGAATACAACTGAGCGTATTGTTCTACAGTATCGGTGGACTTGACTAGCAAGAAGTGAGCTGATTTCGTGAGTCGATCCACTATCACCCAAATTGATTCAAACTTGCGTTGAGTGCGAGGTAACCCTACCACAAAGTCCATATTGATCATCTCCCATTTCCATATTGGTATTCCCATGAGCTGCGTCAACCCACTGGGCCTTTGATGCTTGGCCTTCACTTGCTGACAATTCGAACACCTAGCCACAAAGTCCGCCATACCCCTCTTCATACCATTCCACCAATAAATCATTTTGAGATCATGATACATCTTCGTAGAACTTGGGTGTACTGAATACCTGGAATTGTGAGCCTCTGCCATTACCCTTTCCCGAAGATCATCCACGTCCGGAACACATAACCTCCCTTGGTACCGCAAAACACCATCATCATTGCCGAGGTCTTGTGATTCAAGATTGCCTCTCTCAACTGTGCCAAAGCTGGATCCCTGAATTACTTTCCCTTGACTTCTGCTACAAGAGAAGACTCCGCTTCATTATGCACCACGACATTCCCTTTATCTGAGGCCGAAAGACATACCCCCAGACTGGCCAACTGATAAACCTCCCCAGCCAAAGGCCTCTGAACTGCTTCCAAATGAGCCAAGCTACCCATGNTGAGATTTACCTGCGTCCCCAAACCTTGATGAAATTTCTTCCAAAAGTTAGCTGTGAACTGGGCCCCTCGATCCGAGATAATAGATACTGGATTGCCGTAGAGTCTAACTATTTCCTTGGTATACAACTGAGCGTATTATTCTACAGTATCAGTGGACTTGACTAGAATGGAAACTGTTATTATAAGCAAACTCTATAAGCGGCAAGTGATCATCCCAGCTACCCTCGAAATCTAATACACAAGCTCGTAACATATCTTCAAGCGTCTGAATGGCGCGCTCTGCCTGACCGTCTGTTTGCGGGTGGAAAGCTGTGCTGAGATTTACCTGCGTCCCCAAACCTTGATGAAATTTCTTCCAAAAGTTAGCTGTGAACTGGGCCCCTCGATCCGAGATTATAGATACTGGATTGCCGTAGAGTCTGACTATTTCCTTGGAATACAACTGAGCGTATTGTTCTACAGTATCGGTGGACTTGACTAGCAAGAAGTGAGCTGATTTCGTGAGTCGATCCACTATCACCCAAATTGATTCAAACTTGCGTTGAGTGCGAGGTAACCCTACCACAAAGTCCATATTGATCATCTCCCATTTCCATATTGGTATTCCCATGAGCTGCGTCAACCCACTGGGCCTTTGATGCTTGGCCTTCACTTGCTGACAATTCGAACACCTAGCCACAAAGTCCGCCATACCCCTCTTCATACCATTCCACCAATAAATCATTTTGAGATCATGATACATCTTCGTAGAACTTGGGTGTACTGAATACCTGGAATTGTGAGCCTCTGCCATTACCCTTTCCCGAAGATCATCCACGTCCGGAACACATAACCTCCCTTGGTACCGCAAAACACCATCATCATTGCCGAGGTCTTGTGATTCAAGATTGCCTCTCTCAACTGTGCCAAAGCTGGATCCCTGAATTACTTTCCCTTGACTTCTGCTACAAGAGAAGACTCCGCTTCATTATGCACCACGACATTCCCTTTATCTGAGGCCGAAAGACATACCCCCAGACTGGCCAACTGATAAACCTCCCCAGCCAAAGGCCTCTGAACTGCTTCCAAATGAGCCAAGCTACCCATGGATTTCCGACTAAGAGCGTCGGCTACCACATTCACCTTTTCAGGATGGTACAAAATATTCATATCATAATCTTTGAGCAATTCTAACCACCTCCGCTGCTTTAAGTTCAACTCCTTCTGTTTGAATAAGTACCGAAGACTCTTGTGGTCTGTGAACACGTCCACATGGACCCCATAAAGATAATGACGCCAGATCTTCAATGCAAACACAACCACCGCGAGCTCCAAATCATGTGTCGGGTAATTCTTCTCGTGATTCTTGAGTTGCCTAGAAGCATATGCTATAACCTTCCTGCACTGCATCAATACACACTCTCAACCAACCCTTGAAGCATCACAATAAACCACAAATACCTCTGTACGCTCTGGCAAGGTCAACACCGGCACCGAAGTCAATCTCAATTTTAGTTCCTGAAAACTCTTTTCGCAAGCATCAGACCACTGAAACTTAACCGCTTTCTACATCAGCTTAGTCAATGGGGAGGCGAGGGTAGAGAATACCTCCACGAACCTCCGATAATATCCAGCCAAACCCAAGAAACTGCGAATCTCTGTCGGGGTTATTGGCCTAGGCCAATCCTTTATCGCTGCAATCTTTTGGGGATTAACCCGAATCCCTTCCCGGGAAACAACATGGCCCAAAAAGGTGACTGATTCTAGACAAAATTTACATTTTGAAAACATTGCATACAACTAGTGATGATGAAGAGTCTGCAGAACTGCCCTGAGGTGAGTAGCATGATCTTCCTGACTTTGCGAATAAACAAGGATATCGTCAATGAAGACAATCACAAATGAGTCAAGAAACGGTTTGAAAACCCGATTCATAAGATCCATAAAAGCTACTGGGGAGTTGGTTAGCCCAAAAGACATTACCTCAAATTCGAAGTGCCCATATCGAGTCCTGAAAGCAGTCTTAGGAATATCTTGCTCCCTGATCTTTAACTGGTGATACCCGGACCGCAAATCAATCTTTGAGAAGAACCTAGCCCTTTGCAATTGGTCGAACAAATCATCTATCCGAGGCAATGGATGTTTTTTTTATAGTGACCTTGTTGAGCTCCTGATAATCAATACACATCCGAAGTGATCCGTCTTTCTTTCTGAAAAAAATAACCGGTGCGCCCCAAGGCGACACACTTGGCCGTATGAAACCCCTTTCTAATAGATCTTTGAATTGCTCTTTTAACTCCCTCAATTCTGTTGGAGCCATTTGGTAAGGTGGAATAGATATTGGCTGCATATCCGACAATACATCAATCCTGAAATTGATATCTCTATCTGGTGGAATCCTAGGAAGCTCGTCCGGAAATACTTCAAGAAATTCATTCAAAACAGGCACAGGTTCGGGAGCAGGCACCTCTGAAGTGGTGTCCACAACCTGGACATGGTAGATGCACCCTTTTCTGATCATCTCTGAGGCCTTAAGGTAGGAAATAAGCCTACCTCTTGGAAGAACATTATTCCCCTCCCACTCGATAACTAGTTCATTAGGAAGCTCAAGCCTCATAATCCTGGTTCGGCAGTCGAGTTTAGCAAAGCACGAATAGAGCCAATCCATCCATATAATTACATCAAAATCTACGATCTCTAACTCAATAATATTGGCCGTGGTATCCCGATCATGCACTGTGACAACACATCCTATAGGCTCGCACGGCCGTAATAGAGTTAACAACCAGATTCGACACAAAGAACGGCTCGTGAAGCTGTTCGGGTTCTATCCCAAAACTTGAATCAATAAATGGACTAACATATGACAAAGAAGACCCGAGATCAATAAGAGAATAAACATCATGTGACTGAACAGTCAGAATACCTGTGACAACCTCTGGGGAAGCCTCCGCACTCTGGCGACCACTCAAAGCATAGAACCGACTGGGTCCCCCTCGACCCCGTGCTCCACCCCTAGCTGTACCACACCCTGCTGGAGCTGGAGGGCGTGCTAAAGATGTAGCGGCTGATGAGCTGGATGGCTGAGCAGTACCCCTATCCGCGCCCTGACTGGGTGCGCGACAGTCTTGCTAGATATGGCCTCTCTCTCCGTATCTATAGCACACCGGTATATCCAAGTAACAAGGCTCAGAATGATACCTCCCACACTTAGGGCATGGGGCCCTCCGCTGCTGCTGGAAGCTCCCACCTGGACGACCCGACTGATGGAACCTTCTACTATCTGAACCTGGTCCAAAGTGACCCCCTGCTGATAACTGTGCCCTGATGACGGGGCACTGGTTGAGGACTGATCATAGGACTGGGATGGCCTTGATGACCCTCTCCCAAGGGCTGATCTCCCTCCTGCAACTGAACTCCCAGGGTTTCCCGCTGACCGGGCCCTACTACCACTCTCTCTCTCTATCCTTATCTTCAACTTTTGAGCCTCTGTGGCCTGGGCAAATCCCACGATCTTCCCATAATTCATATCTGAATGCAAGGCAGCTGTGGCAGCTTCATTAACAACCAAGGGACCAAGGCCCTGAACAAACCGTCGAACTCTGGCCTCCATAGTCGGCATCATGTGGATGGAATATTTTGACAGGCACACAAACTCCATGTGGTACTCCCACACACTCATGTTGCCCTGCTTAAGGACCTCAAACTCCATAGCACGGGCTACCATAGTTTCGGCAGGCAAGAAATGATCCATGAAGGCATCAACAAACTCATCCCACTTCGCCGGAGGGCTCCCCTCCCCACGGGAACCCCCCCTCATCTCAAACCACAAATACGCTGCTCCCTTTAACCGATAGGAAGCCAACTCAACCCCCTCTATCTCTGTAGCCTTCATAACCCGGAGAATCTTGTACATTTCATCTATAAAATATTGAGGATCTGGCTCTGGTTCGGTACCTGTGAACTCTGGAGGGGATAACCGCAGAAACTGGTTGATTCTGGAACCTGAAGAATCCCCTTGCTCACTAGAGGACGCAGGGGCAACACTTGACCTTTGGGCCTAGGAGGCCACTAGCTGGGTCAACATCTGAATAGCTCCCCTGAGGTCCCCATCAGAAATACCGGGACCGGAAGCTGGGACTGAGGAAGGATCAGGAACATCAGCGGGAGGGATTTCAGCACCCTCCGCTGGAGTAGGAACAGGAATAGTCTGGCCTGGAGTGGTGGAATCGGGTTGGTTTGTGGCAGGGGAATCATTTACACCCACATCACCAGCTAGATAATTTGTGGCCACTCCTAGGGTGGCATTGGCCTCTTGGCCGAGTCGAGCTCTCTTCTTGGGTGCCATTACTGAAAATTGGGACAGTGCACGAGTTAGATAAAGATGTTCTCACCTTCCAATTCATCGCACCATATAGAGTAACAATGAAAGGGTATTTTCCTAAATGTCCATACAGCCCCCTAATTATAGGTGTGATCGACAACACACCGATAAGAAGGGCTCTACTAGACACGGCTCCGAGATATCCTATGACACTTTTAAAACCTGAGGCTCTGATACCAAGTTTGTCATGTCCCAAAATCGAGGAACAAGACCTACGCCCAATCGGATGATCCCGGTCAAGCGGACCTGGATTGCCTTTCATGCCCAACGCGTTACCCCGTGTTTAAAATATACCATTTGAGTTCACTTCATCCTTTATCATTACTGCCCCAAAATACATATATGTACAACCTACATTATGTCTACGGAGCCTCTAAGAGTACTAAGGGTTTACACAATACTTGCCGGAAACAAGGTCCCGCCTATACCTTAAAAGACATAACATATACAAAAGAGATGATATAGACTACACACGGACCCAAGAGGAAGTGGGGCTCACCAGATCTGTTGAAGGTATGAAGGGGAAACACCACTATCGGCGGTCTGATCTACCTGCTATAGAACCACCTACATCCATATAAAAGATGTAGCTACCCCGACAAAAGGGACATTAGTACCGTTGAATAGTACTAGTATGTATGAACAAAGTTTATTACAAGTAGAATCAAACAGTATACAATTGGAAGACAGTCAGGCTAACCACACAAGTACTACATAGATATTCAGAAAGTCAGAAATGAAGATTCCACAGTTACTCATTTCAATTGCTCATCTGTTGCGGCGCGTAATCCGATCCCACCGTACATTCACATTTCACCCTTATTACCTCTCCACCCTTATTACTTCGTGTTGCGGCGCGCAACCCGATCCCACCGTACAATCATATTTGATAGTAACAAAAACCAACAATTTTATCATAGGGATGTTCATCATTTGCCACACTCGGCCCTTAGCAATTAGATACCTTCCTACATTAGAGTACGTTAACATTCTTTCATTTAGTAGCACATGCTTCCATATTGACATATTCGAACATTTAACGAACCTTACACATGATAGGATAAGCGCAAAGAATCACCCTTCACAATCGCAATTAGCATGGTAATCGACTAAGGAAATCAGAGAATGAAATCTTACACCTCGAAACAGCAGGACTATCAATTCACATATGCTCAAGTAAGAATTTCATACCGTGTGCTCAGACACCAACAAGGTGACTCTTCAAAGATTAAAGTTAGCCATACATACCTTGAATCGGAATTCCCCTTTAATATTCTACCACAATTCACCGGACCTTCTAGCAACTTCAATCTAGTTTACAATATGGCCTAATTGAAATTAGAATTAGGAATAATGATCATGTCTTGAATTCACTTGAGCAATTTATCAAACACTAGGTGTTATTTTAGATTAAATGGCCTCTTTTTAGTGAAAGATTACGCTAACCCATTTCCTTTTACTAGATTATGACTAGTTGGTTACATGTATGCGAGACTCCTACCCCCCATATTCATGAACTCACCTAACCATGTTTCATTTTAACAAAATTTTCAAATTAAGGTTGATGGGGTAGAAGCTTACCTTTTGTAGCGAAGAAAATGGTGTCCGACTTGATCAATTCCAGGCCTGAGTAGTGACGGAGGAACAAATTTGATGAAGTTGGAACTCTCTCTCTATCTATAGAACCCACTCTCTCCTCTCTCTAATTTTTCAGAAAATAAGCTTAAAATGAAAGGGGTAAGTGTTTTAGTAAACTGGGGGTGGGGTATAAAATTAGAATTTTAAAAGTCCCGAAGCAGAAAAGCGGTCAGGGATGCGATTGCATTCCTGCTATGCGGTCCGCATTCTAAATGGCCCTCAAATGGGCCAAAAAGAAAAGCAGACTGCCCAGGTATGCGTCTGCATACCTGTTATGCGATCGCATAGAGCATCGCATAACTCCCTTCGCAAAAATCAAGGTGCAAGAATGCGACAACTATGCGGCCCGCATTCCTGAAATGTGATCGCATTCTAGGCCGCATAGCTGTCCTCAAAATGGACAGCAAACTGTCCAAGTATGCGACCACTATGCGGTCCGCATACCTGATCTGCAATCGCATAGTGGACTGCAGACCTGCCCAAATCTGGAAAATATTTCTTTCAAGTCCCGGGGTACTTTTTACTCAAAAAGGGTCCGTTTTAAGAATTTCTATAGTTATAACAACACAGGAACCTATGAACTTTTACGGGTCTTCACAGTTGTAATACTTGAGAAATATTCAGATTAGAGTTAGGGTTGTTAAAGGTAACATATAAGTGTTACTGAAATAAAAAAGAGTGCTACTGAGAAGACATTCAAACATTTCAGTTCAAAAGCAACCCTATGAGCACAAGGGCACGGAGGTAAGTAACTACAAATAATTATAGACAAGCAAAAACATAAAATATTTCGTCGGGTATATGATGTAATAAGCTCGCAGGTTTACAAGAGTCAAAGGGTCTCCCCAAAGTACTACAACAAAAGAATAGCTGAGGAAATAAGGAAGAAGGCTTCAACCTAAGCATAGTTACCTAAAAAAAAGAAATGATCTTGTAACAACGGTCACACTACAATGTTGTTTGAACTCCATAAGGATGTGGCACCTATCGTGACTAAGGAACAGGAAGTAAAAAATAAAAAAGTGATATTTGAGATCATATGAGTTACAAGAATTTCTAGTATTATTGGGTAATAAGATAAGCTAAGTATTCATGCAACAACTGGAAGAACGACCAGGAAAAGTAATTGCTTACATTTACATACAACTGAGAAGGCACGAAAGGAAATATATCGTGCTAGCAAGTTAAAGAAAGGTTGCGAGTAATATAAATGAATATGTGTAGGTCGCAAGCTAATGTATGGTAAAGCAACAAGGTTATAGGTAGATAGGAGTAAGGATAAGAAAATGTGAGTGAGAAGTTGACGAGAATAGGTAAGGCCTCGGGATTAAGCCCAACAAGATATTTAATAGTTTTTGTAAGTTATAGAAAGCTCAATATAGCGTGAATGAACTCAGAAGAGTTGACTAGGAACATGTAGAAGAGATGAAATGCTGCCTTGGTGTTAGAATAAGGGTGTAATTGTGATAGATTATTGGATGACGCTTAGGCCTTTGATTAAGTAATGATTTAAAGAAAAGGGATTTCATGAATTGCATAGGATTAAAATACCCCTCGTTATATGAACCATGTTGGGATGCTACGAAATACGCTTACTGAAGTATAGTATCGTCCCTAGGCGGATCAGGAAAATAACTTCACATGTTCCCTGATGAGACGTGAGACCGAGTGACATTGTATTATGTAAGAAGTTTCAAGTTATAAGTGGTATATTATAGATCAACATTAAGGTGAATCAAATTGATAAAAGTTACAAAGTATGAGATTCGATTAGGCCATCAATATTAAGATGACAAGTAATGCAGAAGCATTAAAGGACTTAGATTTATACATATAGGATAAGCAATGAGAGAGTAACCTGGAGTTGGGTAGCAGACCTCGATAATAATAAAGTGAAGTAAGAGTTATGGTATAGTATGACCTACCTAGTTTTAGTAACGCCATAAGCATAGATAACCGAGGCAATGAACCAAGATATATAAATAGTCATAAGTTCGACAAAGTACCGAGTGAAGAACTTCAGTACACCTATAGATTACAGAGGAACAAGTTGTAATAGTTCTATATATATATATTCACAAGGTGAGGCCTAGAGATTGTCTAAAATCTGGAGGAAAAATGAGAGAAGAGTCTCATAGGCGCACATACAAGGTCTGAGTTGTAGAAGTTTCATGACAGAAGGTAGCAACAGTTACGAGATTGGAAGAATTTCAATAACAAGTCGTGGTGTGAGAAAGATGTCTAAAGGGGGGAATGCCCTAGCCTTTGGATTTATTCACAAAACAATTGTGTGGATGGAAAGGACAATATTAAAGTATTCATAAGAGCTATAGTACATGAGATTGATAAGCATATCAGTCAACATTCAAGGATGAATGTTTCAAAGGGGGGAATGATTTTACACCCCCTGTTTTCATACGTCGTAAGTAAATTGATGTAAGATCATAAATGAGATCGTATTTGAAGGTACATAAAGTAAGTTAATTTTTTTATCTTAGAGTTTAAATTTTTTAAAGATCATGGATAACAAGTACCAAGAAGGTTGAAAGGCTTAGAAGCTAAACAAATTAAAAAAACAAGTTTCGTCGAATGTTGACAAGCTGGGAATGATATAACATGTAATTTTGGGGTGATAGTAGAGTTCTTAACATGATAAGAAGGTTATGTTATGAGTTATTTTAGTCGTATGATATTCTTGTGCTAAGTTTTGAAGTCAAGCGAGTTTCAGAAGAAAACTTGGAAAAGGTTATCACAAGTTACACCCATAAATATGCTACAAATTATGTAAAATGTAGCTGACCTTTTCTCCTAATATACTTGGATGTACAGGGTGATCCACATATAGAATTTAAGATATACGAGTCTAGTGTCTAATAAATTAAACTTTTCATCGATACAACCTCATAGATATTTATTCGCATTTTCGTGAGAGTACACAAGCAGCTCCTAATTGGACCCACTTAAGCTGTGACCGACCTACTTCATTTTATAAACGATTTGGACAACCTTTATTTCTCACTTTTTGACCCAACCGTGTACCTACACTCCTACTAACCCTAAAAAATTGATACCATAAGGGTTTGAAGTGATTACACCACATTTCAATATAAAAAGTTAGTTCTAGTGAACAACAATACCACTTTGAGGTTGTGTTGTCAATGAGGATAATTGTGGCATGTATTTGGCTGAAATTTAAAGTTGTTGCTACTGCCGAAGGTAATAACAGCCTACCAATTGTGTTTAAGCTTTCTTTTATATTGGTTAAGTTGTTAGAATGATAAACTACAAGATAATACTATGATTAGCTTGAGATGTTGTTCTTGATGGATTGATTTGAAAGTTGCTCTTATGAACTTTAAGTGGTTGGAAATTATGGAATGTAAGTTGGCGATGATATTTTTAGTATGATTCTGTTAGTTTACATGTCAATCTTGTTGAGGAAATTGGTGACTAGAAAAAGAAATGGCTATAAAGCACTTGGAAGTTGTCGATAATGATATTATCTTGTGTTGGGCTATTCTACGTAACTTTAAAATTAAGTACAAGGGTGGAAATCCTTTAAAAGGTATTAGTTATTATACTGGATATATTACTAAGTTCAATATTTAATGATACTGGGGCTGATGGGTGCTAAAGGGATTCAATCCAAGCTTGTTGCTCGTCGTGATATGTTAATGACTTGTTAATGAAATATTTTGTACCCTATTATTAATGTTTTTCTTATTGAATTGTGCTGATTGTTGTTGTCATTGGTATATGGTATTGGAGGAGGACCTTGTTACAAGGGAGATGCTGCCCAACTTTACATAAATGAGCTTTTGGCTTAAATTGCGGACTTAGAGTTTACCGAAAACTGATGTTGAATCTCCTTATGCTATGGTAGATTGAGTTGAGTTGTTTAAAGAATTGTGTACACGGCCGTAGTTGGAGGAGTCCGATTTCGAGGTCTGTGGTGTTTCGAGCCCGAGCTAGAGAGGCTTGAAGTAGAGTCTGAGGTTTGATCTCAATAAGGCGTACCTCGGGAGAGTATATCGAAGGCCCATCACAGCTTACCTCGAAGTAGTGTAAAATCGATGATCGTCATGGAAATGTGGGAAACTACCAAGGGCATGTGGTTGGAGTGATAAGGTCTGCCAGAGATAGTACAACTCTGTACTAAACCGTTATACAGCTGTACCAATAGTATTCTTTGTCATAATGAGACATGTACCATATTAGGTTTTTTCCCCTCCTATATAAAGGGGACCCCAATCATTTGTAAAGCGACAATCATTCACTGCTATAGAATATTCTACTATACTTTCTCGTATGCTGTGCTTAAGTTTATTATTCAACTTTATTGTTCTTCATTTATTTTTCATACTTTATTGTCACTAAGCTAGCCTCGAGGCCCGAAAATCACCAAGCTCGAGGCTCTCGTTCCTTTAGCAACACTAGTTCGAGTATCACATTCTTCTCACTTACACTTGTCATTTCTTGATTACTAACTAGTATTGGAATAAATCACATATTTTTAGAACCACAAATCAAGTATAATTTTTAAAACCATTTTCGAGGTAAACAGTTTGGCGTCCACCGTGGGGCTAAAGATAGTAGTGATTATTTTGGTGCTAGTTTTCTGATAACACAAGTTATTCTTCACACTTTTTCTTGTCCAAAGATTCTTTGATTTCAGGTTAAAATATTTCTAACTAAGAAAACGCACCTGTAAACGATGGTCTTAGTTTCCATGGAGAAAACAATGCAACGGCTCCAAGGGCCGGCGTGCCACCGCTAAACCCTGGGGTAGCACCAGCACCAAACCCTGTCGACGTAGGTTCACCTATTGCTTTGCATGTGGATTTGGGTACTGATATTGAAGGAAGGGTACGCGGAGGGGACCAACCTGACGCACAAGGGACACATGCTCGAGAAGAAAGAGAAGTTAGTCTACAAGTAATCTTTGAAACGTTGCAAGCACAACAAGTTGCTATCGCTCAATTGTAGAGTCAGCAAAAGACTCCGAGCACAGCAGGACCAGAAATAGCTCCCGAGTTGAGCCAACACCAGAAAGATCGAGCAATAATGAGTCAGGAACTGACTCCACCATCATGACGATGCTCGAGGAACTCACTAAAAGGGTCGAGTCGGGAGAAAAGAAGATAGAGGATAACGACAAGAAAGTAGAAACCTACAACTCGAGAGTGGACTAGATCCCGAGATCACCCCCGGTTTTGAAGGGAGTGGATTTGAAGAAGTTCGTGCTGAAGCCATTCCCACCAAGTTCGGCTCTAAATCCCATTACGAAGAAGTTCAGGATGCCCGACATCCCAAAATACAACGGGACCACAGATCCCAATGAGCATATTACCACATATACTTGTGGTATAAAAGAAAATGATTTAAAGGACAACGAGATCGAATCTATCCTGTTAAAGAAATTTGGAAAAAAATTATTCAAGGGGTCGATGATGTGGTATCATAACCTACCCCCGAATTCAATAGATTCGTTTGCCATGTTGGCAGACTCATTTGTAAATGCACATGCTGGTGCCATAAAAGTTGCTACAAGGAAGTCCGATGTGTTCAAAATCAAACAAATAGAGAACGAGATGCTAAGGGAGTTCGTATCCCATTTCCAGATGGAGCGAATGGAATCACCACGGGTCTCTGATGACTAGGCAGTATAAGCCTTCACTTAGGGCTTGAATGAACAAAGCTCGATAGCTTCGAAGCAGCTAAAGTAAAATTTGATCGAATATCCCGTCGAACTTGGGCAGATGTGCACAACAGGTATCAATTGAAAATCAGGGTCGAGGACCACCAATTGGGAGCCCCCTCGGGCTCAGTATATCCAAGAATGATATTAGCAAAAGAATCAAGGAACGCAGAAAGGGAGCCGAGACCGAACGAAGAAAGATATCAACCCTATGTCGAAGATCGAAGAATCACTTCGAGACGTAATATATCTTGAAATGATCGAAGGGCGGATCAGGGCCAAATTTCTCGGGGACTCATGAGAAAAAATGGGTTTGACATGCATACGGGGCCGTTGGAGGTACCCCGATTGTCAGATTACAATTTCAACATCAATGCCTCAGATATCATATCAGCCATAGGCAAGATCAGAGATACTAGGTGGCCCAAGCCCATACAATTAGATCCTTCCCAGAGGAACCCCAACTTAATTTTCAAATACCATGTCACTCATGGTCATAGGACCGAGTATTGAAGACAAATTCGAGAGGAGGTAGCCCTTTTGTTCAACGAAGGGCACCTTTGAGAGTTCCTCAGCGACCAGGCCAAAAACCATTTTCGAGAAAGAGATGCAAATAGAAAGAATTAACAGGAGGAGCCGCAACATGTCATTCACATGATCATCGAAGGAATTGACCTCCCACAGGGACCCATATCCAAACGAACAAAAGTATCTATCACAAGGGAAAAGCAATCTCAGGACTACATTCTTGAGGACAACCTCACATTCAGCGAGGAAGACATCGAGGCCCTATCTCAGCATCATAATGATGCACTGGTAATATCTATCCTTTTAAATAAAATTCAATTTAAACATTTGATCGTGGATCCAGGTAGTTCGACCAATATAATCTGGTCTAGGGTCGTGAAGCAGCTCGGGTTGCTCGACCAAGTCATACCTGCCTCTGGAATCCTGAATGGATTCAACATGGCGAGTGAAAAAATGAAGTGGGAATAATCCTCCCAGTCAACGTGGCCGGGACCATACAAGCCACCAAATTTCATGTCATCGAAGGTGACATGAGGTACAACACTTACTTGGAAGGCCATGGATTCATAGAATGAGGGCAGTACCGTCAACTCTTCATCAAATGATGAAGTTCCCAACAAATGATGGCATTAAAATGGTGTATGGAGAGCAGCATGCAGCCAAATAGATGTTCACAGTGCATGACTTGGCACCATTATCGGCTCTGTCTACCTCAGAGAAATCAAAAGGCGAACAAGTAGCTAAATAGCAATCACAAGCCATACCCTAAATTGAGCTCGAGGGATAGGTGATCAATGAACAGGTGGTCGAGGACGGAGAAAAAGACTTCCTCAAAACCTGAACCTTCGTTGCCCCCGAGGAATCAGATGCAACGAAGTCCACTATCGAAGAATTGGAGTAGGCAATATTGATCGAGCATCTTCCAGAATAAAAGGTTTACCTGGGAAGGGGACTAACCCCCGAACTCAGGAAAAATCTTATTCAATTTCTTATTGATAACATTGATTGCTTCACTTGGTCCCATTTAGATATGACAGGGCTCCCACCGGAGGTAACCACCCATCGACTAAGTGTCGATCCCAGGTTCAAACCGGTGAAGCAAAAAAAGAGGCCTCAATCCGAGGTAAATCATACATTCATAAAACATAAGGTAACTAAGCTTTTTAAAATAGGATCTATTAGGGAAGTAAAATACCCCGAATGGCTAGCTAATGTAGTGGTAGTCCCCAAAAAAGGGAATAAACTTAGAATGTGTGTAGACTATAAGGATTTGAACAAAGCATGCCCTAGCTATCCTAACTTTTCTGGATGCCTACTCCGGGTACAATCAAACTCAAATGAACCAGGAGGATCAGGAAAAGACTTCGTTTATCACAAAGTATGGACCATATTGCTATAATGTAATGCCCTTCGGGCTAAAAAATGCAGAAGCTACATACCAATGCCTAGTTAATAAGATGTTCGAACATCAAATAGGCAAGTCTATGGAAGTTTACATTGATGACATGTTAGTTAAGTCCCTACGGGCGGAGGACCATTTGACTCATTTGAAGGCAACGCTCGATATTCTAAGAAGATACAACATGAAGCTCAACCCTGAGAAATGTGCTTTTGGAGTCGGCTCAGGCAAAATTTTGGGCTTCATGGTGTCAAACAGGGGGATCGATATCAACCCCTACAAAATCAAATCCATCAAGGAGATCACCATGGTAAACAATGTGAAAGTAGTACAACGACTGACCGGACGGAAGCCTTAAGCCTATTCATCTCGAGGTCATCAGATCAGAGTCATCACTTTTTCTCCCTTCTTGCGATGACCCAAAAGGTCATCCTGTATATTCTATCTAATTCTGTGTTCCGAGGTCGTGAAAACCTCCTCTTGTCCTACATCGATTTGCGTGCACAACCCGAGCGTGTAGCTGGGAAGCCTTTATGTGAAAAATTGATAAAAATAAAAATTTTTGTATTGGAAATTTGAATAAAGTTGACTTCAATCAACGTTTTGGTAAACGGACCTGGACCCATGATTTGACAGTCCCGAAGGGTCCGTAGAAAAATATGAGACTTGGGCGTATGCCCGGAATCGAATTCCAAGGTCCCAAGTCCGAGAAATAAATTTTTAAAGAAAATTGTTTTCTGAAAAATATAAAAGTTTTTGAAAATGAAATTTGAGGTGAAACCTGTGATATCGGGACTGTATAATGGTTCCGGAGCCTGGTACAACTTCAATATGATTTATATGTGTCATATGTGAAATTTGGTAAGAAACGGACTTAGTTTGACGTGATTCGGACCTTAAATGCAAAATTTTATGTTTAAAGAAGTTTTGAGGAATTTCATTGATTTTTGGTTTAATTCATCGTTTTAGTGTTGTTTTATATGGTTTGAAACCTCGAGCGAGTCCGTGTTAGGTTATATGACTTGTTTGTGTGACTAGATGGGGTGTCGGGGGCCTCGGGGGTGTTTCAGATGGGCTATAGGTCCTTTTCTTCCATTTTTGAACTGCTGTTTCTGGTGTCTGTTGCCCTCCTTCGCGATCGCGTAGCCCAAGCGGCGATTGCATAGTGTTATATTTTCCCAGCCCATTTTTCCTTCATCGTGATCACAATGATTCTTTCGCGATCGTGATGTGCCCCTGTTGGTCGCCCAAACTTTGTTCTTCGCGTTCACATTCTTCAGTACGCGATCGTATAGCTTCATGTTCTCCTCCTCCGCGTTCGTGAACTCCTTGTCGCGTTCGCGATGAACAACCTGGGAAACTTTCCTCTCTCTTCTTCGCGATCGCAAATCATGTTCCACGATCGCGATTCACAAAACACCTGGGAATAGTATAAGTTTGCAAAATCGGGGGTTTCACCATTTTAAACATATTTTGACTTATAGAACTCGGTTTAGGGCGATTCCTTGTGGGTTTTTCACACAAATCGAGTGGGTAAGTGTTCTTTTACTAGAATTAAATATATTTCATGAATTAGTTCTTGCTTTTATCATTTAATTTGTATTTTGGGGTGAGGGGATTGTGGGTTTTGAAAGAAAACTTCTAAAAATGAAAATTCATGATTTGAATGACCAAATGTTATCGGAATTGGATAAATTTGGTATGGGTGAACTCGTATCAGAATGGGTAATCGGAATTTATAAAATTTATCGGGTTCTGAGGTGCAGGCCCGGGGTCGACTTTTGGGTCGATTTTTATGATTTTGTAAAGATTGATACTTTATTATTTGGAATCGTTCCTTATACGTTTTATATGTATTTTGAAGTTGTTTTATTTGATTTTGAGTCGTCCGGAGGCCCTCCCGCCCGAGAAGTCTATTTTTGAGCACCGGGTTGTCGTCTTTGAGGTAAGTATCTTGCCTAACCTTGTGTGGGGGAATTACCTCTTAAGATTTGAGTCTTCTATGTTGATTGTAGTCCGTGTGCGCGAGGTGATGAGTGCACGCTCAGACTTATTTGTGGAAATTTTAACCTTTAGGAATCTTAGATCCTTATATTCGCCGAGTATGAAGTGTCCTTGGCATGATTGAATTTCCTAATTTCTAGTGTCATCTTTATTTGCTTAAATGTGGAAGTTCTTACTTTTGGATTTACTCCTATTGCCTACTTTACTCCTAATTGACTTATCTAAAGGTCTTATTTCCTTTACTGTCATGCTATATCTTCTTAACTGCGTATGTCAAATTTTGCAATTATCTACATCTCAACCTATAATTGTTTTGGTCTTAAATGAAGTTATGATTATTATCTGTTGCTTGTCCTTTAGTGGGAATTGTTGAATATTCCCGTAAATGATTAACCTTAAAGGAAGTTTAGATATTCTTTACCTTCGTGACTTGCCTTATATGGAGTTATCGGATTTGTGTTGATTTCTTGTGTTCACCCGTGTAATTAGGTGCGGCTGTTACATGTTATTTCCCTTCCTTGTTGAGTGATTCGTAATATGCCTGGCTCTCCTTATTATGTTTATTTCTGGTGAACTAGTTTTTCCTATCTTGTGGTCGAAGGCTCTTGAGTTGATGTATTAATTGTATCTTGAACCGTTGCCACTGTTGTTGTTGTAATTGTTGTGGTGATGCACGAGGTTTCTGCCGTGCGGTTGTTGATATGGGAATTTGCACGAGGTTTCTACCTTTCCGTGTTACTATTGATAATTTCACATGCGACATGATAAGGCGGGATACGAGATTGAGTGTTGCGCATGTGGCGTGAGAAGGTGGGAACATGTTTATGCACGTGTGGCGAAACAAGGCAGGCATATACTTTAATATTGCACACGTGGCGTGACAAGGTGGGCTATGGCAGGGATTGTTTGTGATATTTGTGTTGGCCTGGGGACATTACTTGTTGTTGATATTGTGTACTGGAACACTTACCGTGTGAGTTCATTCGTGTGAAAATTTATGAGATGAAAATGTCGTGTTGCCTCTTTTTCTTTCCTTATTTCTATTTGTTGTTGAAATCATGTTAGGCCACCTGTACAAGCATACACGTAGTTAAGGAATACTAATGGAGTCAGGACTCCTTGTTGTTGTCAAGTATAGATACTCCTGTTGTGCTTACCGTATTGGCGGGAATGACCCAATTGGCACGTGAGTCGTCCGTGCAGTTAGTATTCGAATGAGGGCGCAAG
Source organism: Nicotiana knightiana (assembly GCA_005239525.1). Lineage (NCBI taxonomy): Eukaryota > Viridiplantae > Streptophyta > Magnoliopsida > Solanales > Solanaceae > Nicotiana > Nicotiana knightiana. Next base: position 81,895 of record ML376359.1, on the reverse strand, counting down.
ACGCCAAGTGTTAGGGTTGAGGATATTGGGACTCGTATATGGTGATTTGTCTGAGGTTCAGAACTTCGTGGAGATGATTATGAATTTGATGTAGAAGTGGTTGAAGTTTTTGAGTCATTACATGCACGTGTTGTATATTTGTCTGTGTTTTATTCAATCTTTGTGTTACTTCATGGTTTCCGCTGATACGTATTATTTTCCTTCTTTATCGAATTCACTGTCTTGTTAGCTATACTGCGTAGCCTTTATGTATATAATTACTTCCCTGATTTCAATACTGATACTTGTTCAGTTTTTATTAGACCAGTGGGTGTCTTGACTAGTCCTCGTCACTACTTCACCGAGGTTAGCCTTAATACTTACTAGGCACCGCTATGGTGTGCTCATACTACTCTTCTGCACATTTTTGTGCAGATCCCAGGTTTTCGCATAGCCGGCCGAGTGATTGATAGTAGCGCGATTTCTGTTGTGGAGACTCAAGGTAAAAACCGCTTGAGCGTTCGCGGTTTCAGAGTCACTATCTTATATTTTGCTTACACTGTTGTACTTATTTCTGAACAGTGGTATTTTTAGGAGTTTAGTGTAAATTCTTAAAAGCTTATGACTTGTACTTCCAGGTTTTGGGAATATAAAATGTGTAAAGAATTATTTATTTCAGAAAGGTATTAGATTCTATTTATTATTGTTGTTATTCCTGAATATTAGGCTTACCTAGTCCTTAAGACTAGGTGCCATCACGACACCCAATGGAGGGAAATTTGGGTCGGTGACACTTCTCAAGAAGAAAAACAACTTCGAGTGGACTCCGGAATGCCAACAGGCCTTGGAAGATTTAAAACGGTATCTCTCGAGCCCACCTTTGCTCCATACACCGAAGGAGGATGAAACATTATACTTGTATTTGGCCGTGTCCAAATTTGCGGTAAGTGGTACGTTGGTTCGAGAAGAAGAAGGTACGCAATTCCTTGTTTATTACATAAGTCGGACCCTGGGAGATGCTGAAACCAGGTATCCACACTTAGAAATATTAGCTCTTGCATTGGTAAGTGCATCTAGGAAGTTGAAACCATAGTTTCAATGTCATCCTATATGTGTGTTAACTACATATCCACTTCGAAACATCTTGCATAAGCCCGAATTATCGGGCCGATTGGCCAAATGAGCCATCGAACTTGGATGGTACGATATCGAATATCGACCTCAAACGGCTATCAAGTCCCAAAATATGGCAGACTTCGTGGCCGATTTTATGCCTACCCTCGTGCCCGAAGTAGAAAAAGAACTCTTGTTAAAAACAGGCACATCATCGGGGTATGGGCCCTCTTCACTGACGGTGCCTCAAAAGTGAAAGGGTTCGAGATCAATATAGTTCTAAAACCCCCTACGTGCGTCATAATTAGGCAATCCATAAAAACATCGAAGTTGACTAACAATGAGGCCGAGTATGAGGCCATTATTGCAAGTCTCGAACTAGCCAAGGGCCTAGGAGTAGAGGTCATCGAGGCAAAATGTGACTCTCTTTTGGTGGTTAACCAAGTAAATGGAATCTTCTAAGTTCGAGAAGACAAGATGCAAAGATACATAGACAAGCTTCAGGTGACATTGCATCGCTTTAATGAGTGGACCCTGGTCCACATACCTCGAGAATAGAATAGAGAGGCCGATGCACTCGCGAACTTGTGATCCTCGGTTGAAGAAGATGACATAATCCCGGGGAATTTTGTACAACTATCAAAGTCGGTGATCGAAGAAGGGCATGCAGAAAGCAACTCAACAAGTCTTACATGGGATTGGAGAAACAAGTACATCGACTACTTGAAACATGGGAAGCTCTCCACGGACCCAAAAAAATCAAGGGACCTTCAAGCCTAAGCAGCCCGATTTTCACTCGACGAGAATGGAACATTGTATAGGAGACCTTCGACAGACCACTAGCAGTGTGCTTGGGACTGGCAAATACCGACTATGTGCTACAAGAAATCCACGAAGGCACTTGTGAAAATCACTCCGCTTCTGATTCTTTAGTTCGAAAGTTAATCAGAGCAGAGTATTACTAGGATAACATGGAAAAGGACACCGAGGAGTTCGTTCAAAGATGTAACAAATGCCAAATATTCGCACCGATGATACATCAACCTGGTGAACAACTACACTCAGTCATATCCCCATGGCCATTCTTGAAATGAGGGATTGACATTGTAGGCCCCCTACCAAGGCACCAGGTAAAGCTAGATTTCTCTTGCTTATGACTGACTACTTCTCGAAATGGGTAAAGCGTAGAACTTCGAGAAGATAAGAAAAAAAGAAGTCATCGACTTCATATGGGACCACATCATATGCCGATTCGGTATCCCCTCCGAGATTACATGTGATAATGAGAAGCAGTTCATTGGCAGCAGGGTGACAAAATTCCTCGAGGATCATAAAATTAAAAGGATCCTGTCGACGCCTTACCACCCAAGTGCAAATGTTCAAGCTGAGTCCATAAACAAAACTATCCTTCAAAACTTAAAGACATGTTAGAGAATGCAAAGGTGAAGTGGAGAGAAGTGCTGTCTGAAGTACTGTGGGAATATCGAACAACTTCGAAGTCAAGTACATGGGAGACCCCGTTCTCTTTAGTATACGGGTTCGAGGAATTGACACCAGTTGAGGTTGGGGAACCAAGCGTCAGATTTCAACATGCCACCGAGGACTCAAACAAGGAGGCCATGAGCACCGCCCTCGAGCTACTAAATGAAAAGCACGAGGCTGCACTAGTCCGAATGGCCTCTCAAAAACAAAGGATCGAAAGGTACTATAACAGAAGAACGAACCTCCGCTACTTCGGAGTCGGGGACTTAATTCTAAGAAAAGTCACCCTCAACACTCGAAACCCAAATGAAGGAAATCTAGGCACTAGTTGGGAAGGACCGTACCGCGTCCTCGGAGTAGTAGGAAAAGGGTCCTACAAACTTAGCACCATGGAAGGCGAGCAACTGCCAAGCAATTGGAACATATCGATGCTCAAATGCTATTATTTATAAGGTATAACCTTCTCCCTGTTCGTTTATATTTCGTACTAACTTGTTGTAGTTGTTCCATTGAGAGGAATAGAAGAACCCTTCAGCTTGAAGACCTTGGGTTTTAAGGCATGTGTTGCACTCTTTTCCCTTAGATCGGGTTTTATCCCAAATGTATTTTACCGGCATGATTTTTAATGAGGAAACATGTATATGCTACCTAAGGAAAAATCAACAAGTATTTAAGGCTTCTTTTTCAATCAACCTCGAATACTTGGGGGCATCACCCTTGGAGGTTACATTTTCGAAGAAAACAAGTTATGCCAATGAAGTCCTCGATAGGAGAATGTTGTAATGGACCAAACAGTCAAATGAACAGTGTCCATGTAGATTAGTCGAGCCTCGAGGGAAAAACATGTACGAATTATTCAAAGAAGCATTCTTATTTATCAAACACTTTATGCCTCAAAGAAGTTTAGTGTTTTCACATGAAACGACTCAAGGGCCAAATACTACCGAACACTCGGGGACTGTCAACAATCAACTTATCGATTCATCGAAGACTCGAACTCATAAGCCCTCAATGAGGAAACATCAAACTTATAAGACCTCAACGAGGCATACTCAAACATATAAGACCTCAACGAGGCATACTCAAACTTATAAGACCTTAAAAAAGGCACACCCCTGATATTAAGGCCAAGGCTATATATTTGAACTTGTAAGACCCCCTAGAAAGGCGTACCCTCAATATTAAGGCCGAGGTCATCTCACCTAAGGACTAAAGGATACGTCCAAATATAAAGACTACGGTCATATGAAAAGGCTACTACCAAAATAATACGGCTCAGAGACGTCCGACTTTTTCCATAAAACTAAAGGCCTTCAAATAATTCAAAAAACCAGTTAAATCAGGCTACCCTCGGCATAAGCAAAGGGGCTTCGATAATATTAGCTCTGAACAATGTAAAGGCTTCGAGAAAATCAACCTTCAAGAGAATCTCACGAGGTACTCAATTATCGTCGCACATCGACTCGTAATCGAGGTTCTTATCAATCGAACCGTCAAAAAGCCGGACGAATATAAAAACATGCCAATGCATGAATAAATTTTTAAAAGTCTTTAGCCCGAATGGGGGAAAATTGTAGCCATTTTAGAGGTCGAATCGACCCAATCTAAAAATATCCTAAAGGCCGACATATAAGAGCCTAAGAGCCAAATTGAAAAAAGCCTAAGGGTCAAATTTGGAAGAGCCTAAGGGCTGATATCTTAATGACTAAGGGCCGATACCTAAAAGAACTTAAAGGTCGAAGCACTCTGTGCTCGAGACCTCACCTAGTTCGAATTCGAATGTCCCGAGCTAAAGATTAGCTCGAGGATCAGACCCTAAGCGATCACCTATTATCGATTGTTGATCGAACATGAAACCTAAGGGTTTTACATTATAAGTCCAACACATCGGACTGATCGTTGACAAGCATCAAATTTCAAAAGCAAAGGAAAGAGGGAAATTAACAACAAAGATGAAACAAAGATTTTTTGTATTTATAATTAGAGTACAAAATATGTCTACATAAGCTCCCACACAGAGACCTTACACAAAAAAGAAAAACAATAGAAGTCTAATCTTCTGCTGGTGCCTCTTCCCCCTCGGGGACTTCGTCTTCATCATCACCACTCTCCGAGCAACTAGTAGAATCCTAATCGGAAGTGAGCAGCGCAATCAATTTTTCTTCCAAGGCCTTCACTTTCTCGATCTCGATAGAAAGATCAAAATCTTTGGCATGCACTTCCTCGAGAGCCTGCCTTCGAGATTCCAGTCAAGCATGGTCGAGGGAATGAGTTAGCTTGAGCTCGACTTCAGTAGATACCTTTTTAGCCCGAACATTTGCAGCAACATCGTCAGTCCGATACGAAGACATGAGTGCATCGGCTTCGGACTTGACTTTGGATAGCTCAGCAGCCGATTCAACATGAAGCTCCTTATATTTACGGCCCTCCTCTTTTGCACTCAAAAGTTAGTGCTCATCCAAGGTCATTTTTTCCTGAAGAGTGTCCTTCTCGAAAGCTACCTCATCCATACGCTTCCTCAGTCTGAGGATCTCAGTGTCTTTGACCCTAAGATCCTCCCGAAGTTGCCCCACCAAGTCATCCTTCTACTCGAGCTGCAAGCATTGAATTGAGACATTAAAACTCTAAAATGGGTAAGTGTAAAATAAGCCAGCAAAGGCTATGTTACCTGCTCGATGAGATTGGCCCGTTCTCAAGACTCCTACTCTAAACAGGCTTGAAGGTCCTTAAGATCCTCCTCTTTTCTGACATAGAGAGCCTTGAGGTCATCATGTTCCAGCATGAGCTTCCTAAGCTCGTCTTTGCATCGAGAAAGCTCAGTCTGAGACTTGGAGAAAACATGGTCGTAGAGCATCATAGCCTGGTCACGAAGAAAGTAAGTTAGAAAGGCACGGATCAAATCCCCAACATAATTGTTAAAAGACGAAGTATACCTTCTTTTGAAGCTTATCAGCCTCTTCAAAGATAAACGAGGCGCCGAGGTCAGGGACCTCCTAAATCTCGGCAAGGAATTCTTCGAAGATATCGTTCTCCCCGTGGGATGCCCCCGCTTCAGGAGTCTTCATGTCTTGGGCATCCCATATCTACCCTTCGAAAAAGGATGGGCCTTGTGGAGAATCAACCACATCGATCACCTCGAGTGGGTCAATCGGGGCCTTCTCCTTCCCTCGAGGAGATTCGGGGTTAGTTTCTTCGGGATCTTCGACTGAGTACTTTTCAGCATAAGGCATTCTTTGGTTATCGGTTGGCTCAAGGACTTTGCCCGACCTGCCTTCAGGAATATCCTCAACTCGAGACTGAGCCACCTCAACAGCCTTCAGTGCATTAAACTTTGAGGCATCAGTACCACTTCCCCTCTGAGTTAGTAATGAGAGGGCATCGCCTTTGGTCTCATCTCCCTCTTCGTCCTTAGCACGAAGACTTGCAGCAACTTTGGGAGTCAAATCCACTGTGTCGGTCTTAGGCTTTCGAGCTTTGTCCTTTTTTGGTTTCGGGGACTCCACCGACATCTCCCTCTTTCTCTTCTTATCCTTGGCGGGTTTTGGGGTATCTACTTTGCCAGGCGGGGGTGGCAACGGCTTCCCTGACTCCTACATAAGCACAAAGGGTTAAGTGTGCTACCAAGAGATATTTTCACTAATTGAAAAAATGACAGTAATAAAAGCTCACCATGGTTTTTGGCCTCCCATCGATCTCTGGCCAAGTCACGCCAGATGCGCTCAACATATATGGAGGTAGAATATAATTGTCAAACCCAACCCGGGAGATCCTATACTGCACCAGCTTACCACTCGACGGCTGCACCATCGGAAGGGAGTTAGTTCAAAAGGAAGAAAAAACATTTGACTAACAAAGCTTGTTCGATGAGTCGGCACTTACGGTTCATATTCCATTCCTCGGGGAATGGCATCTTGTCAGCAGGAATCAAGCGAGAGGTTCTGACTCGAACGGCGCGGCTCATCCATCCTCGATCCTTATCTTCATCGATGCTAGCCAAGAAAGACTTCGAAGATCGACGTTGTAGCTTAATCATGCCACCTCAATAAAAATGAGGACTGTACAGTCTAAACAGATGGTCGAGGGTTAATGGCGTCCCCTAAACTATGTTTGAAAAGTACCTAATCAGGTAAACGATTCACCAGAAGGAAGGATAGATTTGGCCAGAAGGGCTCTACGGAACCTAAGGTGAATAGGTATGTGTATACGCTGAGAAAACTAGCTTTGTGAGTGGTTATGTCTTTTTCAGGTGAATGAGTCTCCACTTGTACCGCATCCCCCCAACGGCAATCAACCTTCACCTTCCCAGTTTCGGTTATCAGACTAATATATCGAGACATGAGTTCACATCGTCCTGCAACCGAGGAAGGTTTTTTGACCTTGAAATCAGAAGATGTTTTACAAGGCCCAGGGGTACACTCCTCGACATGATGAGGTACTATCGTTTTTTCTCTTAAACGAATGTGATGATGAAGGAGCTTGTTATTTTTGTGGAACTGTCTTAGAAGTTTTTGCCATGTTTTGTGAAATTTCAGAATATGAAGAAGAAAATGTTTAAGAGATGAACCCAAAATGCAGAGAAAAATTAGTGAAGCTTAGAAGGCGTTGTGGAAAGTAAAAGATTGAGGAGTGAAGGATTAGGGTATTTATAGGGGTCATCTAAGCGTGCTGTAGAAATTAAAAGGGAGGCTCATAGTTGTTATCGATTGATGGGTTTCTCGAGAAATGTGCATACATGACCTCTGCACAGCCTTTCAGTCAGACCAATCGCTGACCTCACGTGGCTGACGTCATGATGAGGATATCGAAGGGTCAAGAATTCAAATAATTTCTTATCATTTAATTCTAAGAAATGTGGGTACTATCTGTATACGGCCGAAATCAGAGGAGCCCGATTTTGAGGTCTGCAGCATTCCGAGCTCGAGCTCGAGAGGCTCGAAGTAGAGTCTGAGGTTTGACCTCAATAAGGCGTACCTCGGGAGAGTATATCAAAGGTCCATCACATCTTACCTCGAAGAAGTGTAAAATCGATGATCGTCATGGAAAGGCAGGAAATTCCCAAGGGCACGTGGTTAGCTGATAAGGTCCGCCAGAGATAGTACAACTCCGTACTAAACTGTTATACAGCTGTACCAATAGTATTCTTTGTCATAATGAGACATGTACCATATTAGAATTTTCCCCCTCCTATATAAAGGGGACCCCAATCATTTGTAAAGAGACAATCATTCACTGCTATAGAATATTCTATTCTACTTTTCTCGTTTGCTGTGCTCAAGTTTATTCTTCAACTTTATTGTTCTTCATTTATTCTTCATACTTTATTGTCACTAAGCTAGCCTCGAGGCCCTGAAATCACCAAGCTCGAGGCCCTCGTTCCTTTAGCAACACCGGTTCTATTATCACATTCTTCTCACTTACACTTGTCATTTCTTGATTACTAACTAGTATTTGAATAAATCACATCTTTTTAGAACCAAAAATCAAGAATAATTGTTAAAACCATTTTTGAGGTAAACAAATTGATTGGAAGGTATTGAAGAATGAACAAAGGTAAGGTATGTTGAGGCTATCCCTTCTTTCCTTTTGGCATGATCAATATGATACAATGAAATGAGCAAGCACGCAAATTACACAAATGATTCTATTCAAAGAAATACTAGCGTTGCCTATGTTCTTGATTCCCTATGTGTACTACTATAATATTGTCTGTTCATGGGTCTCATGATATTCCGAGAGATCTTATTGACATACTTCATTATGCATTGCATTCATTTATACATGTATACTGACCCATGACCAGATGGCATTATATACACGTATAATATATGTATATGGGGTAGAGGGAAAGGTTATGGCGTTATATACTCACCACCACCTGATCAATTGGTATACGTTAATAATTTTTCCCATAGAGGCTGAGATGATATGATAGGATGCCCTTAAAGGCTTGATGACGTTAAGTGTGCATATACCTATGCATGATACAACCTTTATATGCACATGCATGAAATTATAAATGTTTCATGATTCACATAGGTTTTCAGACTTAGAAGTTGAGTTCTTTACTCCATGTTTCTTTAATGTCTTTTATATACTATTTTTCATGCCCGTAAGTCCAGATAGACGGGTTGACAGTCCTTCTAGTAGGCTATCAGCTCAATGGAAGGTGTTGGTACACTCCACATGCTTCAGAGTTACTTATTTGGTCAATATGATTTGGACATGTATTTATTGGTATGGAAGTGCCCTTTCCTGATCTTTATGACGTTTATGTAATATTAGAGTCTTGTAGACAGATGTCATGTATATGAAAGATTGTATGGCCTTGTCGGCCTATGTTCAGTGTACAAGTGAAAATTTTGGTCTTATAGGATCATGTATCACATGTATAAGTTTTTATTACATGTTGGGTCGTCCTATGTCGAGTATTCCCTTATGTTTTATTTTGGTTATATCATGATGGACCTTCTAGCCCATTTATCCATGATGGTATGATAAGAAAAAATACATTAAATCAGTACCGGTTGGGTAAGGCAGTGGGTGCCCATCGCGGCCCATCGGTTTGGGTCGTAACAAGTTTAAACATACCAACGAGAACCTGATGTTGCTATAGGAATGATGAGAGTCAGGAATACAAAATTATCCCATGGACATACCAGCAGAAGGGGAAGGCCAAAATGACAGGATCTATCGTAGCTTATGGTATTACTTTCAAGTCCAAGCTAGAGTTCAGTACCAGAAGATGACACCATTGATGGGATGGGAAAGTTGTTCATGAATATTATTGAAAACTCTTGTGAAGGGACTAACATCATGAAACCGGCCATTAGGGAGTTTGAACAAGGGGAATTGATACGGAATTGGACCGCCAGTCCATCTTTGGTTCGTCGGTAGTCTTAGTAGTATGGAACTGTAAAAGTTTTCTTTTTGAAAAGCGCACAGTCCATTGAGGCATGCACCGTGTTTGTACCTTTTTGTCATTTTCCTCTTTTGAACACTTAGAATTTCCTCTTTGATGAAACAAAAATAAATATTTTGTATTGCGACTTTATTTACTGTTTCATTTATACTTAGTTTATCTTTTCGGTAATCAAAATGATAAAAAATCGCGTTCCACGATTTTTACATGTAACAGAACCGTAGCAAAACGACCCAGATTACGAGGAGTATGACGAGAATATGATGTTAGAAAATCTCCCAAATGAGATCGAATAGTTGGAGAGGCAGAAAAAGACCAACCTCGAAGAAATGGAAGTGGTCAACCTCGGGACTGAAGAAGAAGTGAAAGAAAGAAGAATCAACATTCATCTAGAAGCCGAGTAGAAGGAAAAACTGGTTGAGCTCCTCCGACAATATGTGTTAGCATGGTCATATCATGACATACCGGGATTAAGTACTAACATCGTCTTGCATTGAATACCCACCAATCCTACCAGACCATTGGTTAAGCAGAAACCCAGACATTCAAACCTGATTTAAGTATGAGGATATAGGAGGAAGTGACCAAGCAGATAGAGGCGAATGTGGTAAGGGTCACCAAATATCCTAGTTGGTTGGTAAATATCCTCCCAAGTAACCAAGAAATATGGAAAGATTAGGATATGTGTGTATTACCTAGATCTCAATAAAGCTAGTTTAAAGGATGAATTCTTTTTACCAAATATCCACATCCTCACCGACAACTGCGTGAAGCATGAACTGTAGTCATTTGCTGATTGGTTTGCTGGGTACCACCAAATATCAATGCACGAAGAAGATTAAGAAAAGAAAGCCTTCACCGCACCTTGTGGAGTTTAATACTATAGAGTCATGCCGTTCAGTCTCAAGAATGCTGGTGCCACCTACATGAGGGACATGACGACCCTTTTTCCTTATATGATTCATAAGGAGATCAAAGTGTATGTGGATGCCGTCATCATCAAGTCTTGAAAGAGTTAAGAGCACTTGCACGATTTGAGGAAATTTTTTGAGCGCCTGCGGAGGTACAATTTGAAATTGAATCTAGCAAAGTGCGGGTTCGGAGTCCCTGCCGGAAAACTATAGGGCTTCATTGTAAGTAAGAAAAGGGTAGAACTGGACTAATAAAAAATCAAGGCCATTTAGGAATTGCCACCATCCAAGAGTAATAAAGATGTGATGAGTTTCCTGGGTAGACAAAATTACATCAGTCGTTTCATAGCCCAGTCCACGACAATATGTGAACCCATTTTCAAGTTGCTGAAAAGGGATGCTGCCACTAAATGGACAGAAGAGTGTCAGAAAGCCTTCGATAGAATCAAGGATATTCTGTCAAATCCACCGGTGATGGTTCCCCTGATCCCTGGAAGCCATTGTTATTATATCTGTCAATCTTGGATAACGTCTTCGGCTGTGTGTTAGGACAACATGACAAAACTTGGAGAAAGGAGGAAGCCGTTTACTACTTAAGTAAGAAGTTCACGCCGTGCGAGGCCAAATATACTTTGATAGAACTCACTTGTTGTGATCTGACTTGGATCGTCCATAAACTAAGGCATTACATGTCAGCATACACTACATATCTGATATCTCGGCCCAACCCGCTCAAGTACATCTTCCAGAAGTTAATGCCTACCGGAAAACTCGCTAAATGGAAAATTCTCCTTAGTGAGTTTGACATTGTGTACATAACTCAGAAGGCTATGAAGGGGCAAGCTTAGTCAACCACCTCGCAGAGAATCTGGTAGATGGAGATTACTGGCCACTCACTATGTATTTTCCCGATGAAAAAGTATTATTTGCTGGAGAAGATATTGCAGAATCATACCCTGGATGGGGAATGTTTTTGATGGAGCAGCAAACCTTAAAGGAGTCGGAATTAGGGCAATCCTAATTTCAGAATCCGGACAGTGCTATCCAGCGTCGGCAAAGATAAGATTTCCTTGTACCAATAGTATGACTAAATACAAAGCGTGCATCCTTGGGATCAGAATGGCAGTCGATATCAATATGGAAGAAATTTTGGTCAGAGGGGATTCCGATCTATTGAACACCAAGTCCCAGGGGAATGGTCCACCAAAAAATCAAGATCCTTCCATACCTACACTGTGTAATAGAGATATGCAAGAAGTTCACGAAGATTAAGTTCAAGCACGTCCCCAGGATTCATAACGAGTTCACCGACGCCCTTGCAGATTTATCATCCATGATTCAACATCAAGAAAAGAAGTACATCGACCTTATTGGGGTAGAGATTAGGGATAAACATGTCTATTTCTTCCATGTAAACAAAAAGCAACATGGTAAACCATGGTATAACGACATTAGCAGATTCCTTGCAACCAGCAAAAAATGCTAATAATAGTCAAAAGTGATCCCTCAAGAGGTTGGCAAATCACTTTTTCCTCAACAGGGAAGTCCTGTATAGGAAGACCACATATTTAGGTTGTTGAGAAGCGTATATGTTATCGAGGCAACCGGGTTTTTGGAAGAAATACATGCAGGAGCATGTGGACCCCACATGGATGGGTTTATATTAGAATATCTTGTGAGCTCGATGCTTTTGGATGACTATGGAAAGCGATAGTATCCTCTATGTACAGAAGTATCACCAGTGCCAGATTCACGGGGATTTCATCTGGGTTCCGCCGAATGAGTTGAATGTGATGGGTTCACCGCTTGGGGAATGGACTTGATTGGACCCAAATAGCTCGCCGCATCAAATGGGCATCACTTTATCTTGGTAGCTATCGACTATTTCACTAAATGTGTTGAAGCATCTACCTATAAGTCCGTCACAAAGAAGGTAGTAGCAGATTTTGTCTGAAACAACATCGTCTGCAAATTCAGGATACTGGAGTCTATCATCACTGACAACGTCGCTAACCTGAATAGAGACCTCATGAGAGAAATCTGCGAGAAGTTCAAGATCGTCCACCGCAACTAGACAACCTAAAAACCACAAATGAATGGGGCAGTTGAGGCAACCAACAAGAATATCAAGAGGATTCTACGAAAGATAGTGGACAATCACAAGAAATGGCATGAGAATCTATCTTTTGACTGACTAGGATATCAGACCACTATGTGAACATCCACTAGAGCAACATCGTACATGTTAGTATACGATATTGAAGATGTGATGCTTGCAGAGGTCGATATACTATCTTTAAGGGTCAGTCAAGAGGTCAAGTTGGACGATGTAGAGTGGATACAGGTCAGACAGGAGAAGCTCCTACTCATCGACGAGAAAAGAATGGATGCTGTATGCCATGGTTAGCTATATAAGAATAGTATGGACAATTTCTTTTAACAAAAAGGTGAAGACTCACTAGTTCACACCCGGGAAGTTGGTCTTGAAGAAAATTTTCCCCACCAAGAGGAAGCTAAAGGAAATTTCACACAAAACTGGCAAGGTCCTTACGTAGTTCATCGAGTTCTATCGGGTGGAGCTCTAATCTTGGAAGAAATGGACGGAAGAATCAACAGAAAGCCCATCTGCTCAGACGCAATCAAGAGATACTATGTTTGAAGATAAATAGAGTTGGGTTTTACTGTAATAGAACTACGTTAAACCTGACATCCCACGTAGGGTTTGGTTCCTCTCCCCCCCTTTGGTTTGTAATAGAAAAGCGAAACAAAATTTATAGTATGTTTCTGAAGAACTATGCTGACTTGATTACCTCATATAGGAATACGTAGGCAATCATTATCGGATTCAGTCGTCTTTTGTAATAGAACTATGTTATGTCCTGATTCCATTTGGATATGTAGACAGTCTGAGTCAGACTCAGCCATCTCATTCTTAGTATCATCATTTTCGCATCTATTGTATCAAACTACATCTTGACCTGATTCAATTTGGTTACGTAGCCTTCCCGAGTTAGGATCGGTCATCTTCATCATTTTTTATCATCATCCACGAACTACGTTCAAACCTGATTTCAATTTGGATATGTAGGCAACTTTAAAGGGTTAGGTCATAACCTTAGGAGAAGCCTTTGTAATGCCTTAGTTTGATTTAGGATGCAGTCACGATGGCAAGCAGCTATGTCATCAACCATCCGGAAGGATCAACATCTACATGATAGAGTTTTCAAGAACATAAGCTCGTGTGTGAAGAACTTTTCGTAACATGTCATAATCCAGAACGACGATATTTGTATCAAAATATAGATTTTCAAATTTTTTTTCTAAAGTATATAGTAATTTGTTCCACCTACCAAACTTCGTTGCGTAACCATATCAAAGGCTGGGCCAAACCAATACTATGGTTGACAAAAACCAACTTCCCCACTCCCACTAAGAATTTTTCTTTGAGTGCAGGGTCAAAAAGAAGAAAGGAAGTGTTGAGACCACACTGGGGTAAATGACGAATCCACCACCTTCCCAAGAATATCTCCCTTTACTACATTACTTGATTTTTTCTGGTACAACTAAAGCTAATTTTTGAATCCTTTGCAGGTACCTCCCTGTCCGACCAGTCGAGCACCTTGTACAAACAAACCGCTGGCTTCACGAATCGTAGCCATGTATATAGCGAACCTCCTGGTCAACCAATCATAGCACCTTGTATAAATGAGTCGTTAGCTTCACCTGGTTGAAGTCCTGTATAAAATAACTGTTAGCTCAATCGATTAGAGCCCCATGTACAAATCAAACATCGGCTTCACCAATAAAATCCTTATATATAACAAACTGTTCATTCCTCCAATGGAACAATCCGCATTTCCGCTCCGTCGTAACGGAGGCCAAAATAGACAATCCCAGACCTCGTCACAGACGTTCAACCAATCGATGGCTACAAATTAGCTTCGCAGTCAAGAGTATCTCTTAGGCATGATTTTTCTTTCCTTTAGTATTATCTTGAATGTTTGATGTTTTGCTTATGTAGATTCAGGAATGATTACAGTTTAAGTCAATCACTCCCAAGCATAGATTATTTTACATTTGAAGTGCAAAGCTCTCCCATCAAGTAGAGACACTCTACAAAATAAGCTCTCCCAACAAGTAGAGACATTTTCTCAGTGCAAAGCTCTCCCAACAAGCGGAGACGTACTCTACAAGTCAAGCTCTCCCAACAAGCATAGACACTTTTCAATGCCCCGACAGCTGGGGAATGGTATACAGCCACGCTAACAAATTAAGTGAAGTTCAAGTATCACATCATCAAAATCCCAAATAACGGCTTACCAGCAGCCAGACATCATCATTCCTGCATTATATACATCACACCTTGTTATATTCTGCATTGCAATATATGGGTATGTGTATTTCATTTTTGCAGGAACAAATATCACAATGTGGAACTCTTTCTAAGAAGCAAACCAAACTACAATGCTGTGAGGGACAATGATGTGCCGTAGAATTTTGGCACTTTCTATACAAATTACATAGACTTTAGCTCGTCTTTCAAAGCATTTTTAGTTAATTCTTATGAAGCTTTGGTTTTTTGTAGTGAACAGGACTTGAAGAACTAAAAAAATGGAAAAGAAGTCAAAAATCCGCAGGTCTGCGATCGCACAAGTGATGTGCGGACCGCAAACCAACTGTAGACTGAATCAGTTCTTTTGGGTACTGAAGAGAAGATTATGCGGTCCATTATGCAGTCGCATAACACTTATGCGGACCGCATAATGACCGCACAATCGCAACTGGAAATTTGGCTTACCACTTTTGCGATGAAGTCTATGGTCGCGTAATTGCTATGTGGACCAGCAAAGCCGGAATGCGATGGAGAATTGGGCTTCAACACCTGAAATTATGTGATGCCTGTTTCAATCATCTGGACCGCATACATGGTCTGCGACCATTATTCGGTCGTAGAAGGGCTCTGCAGGGGTATTTTTGTCCAATCTTGGCCCCCACTTTTAGTCCACTATAAATAGATTTACTAGGATTTTTGTGGGTCATCTTGTCTAAAAAAGAGGCTACATTGAAGGCATTGAATAACCCATTATTTTGGAAGTTTTTGAAGAGAGAATCTTGTACTTTTGTAAGCCTTATGACTTTAATTATTGTTTTATCTTTGTATTTTAGTATGAGTAGCTAGTTTTAAATACTAAGGTTGTGGAACCTAAATAGGTGTAATATTAATGGGTGTTTACCATTGAAATATATATATATATATATATATATATATATATATATATATATATATATATAATGGTTGGTTGATATCTATTAATTTCTTATGATTCATTTATTGTTGGTGGTTTCAAACATAAACTAATTCCATTTTACTCTTTCTCTACTTGGAAAAGTGGGTTAGGGTTTGGTAGAATTTAATATAAAAAACTCAAGGCTTTAAACCTTGTTTAATAGAATTGCTTAGGAATAAGTAGGTTCTACTTGGCATAAATTGGTTATTCTTAATTGAAACTCTTTTATATTTGGAAAAATCATAAATAGAAAATACTACTCAATTATTGAGAAATATTGAGTAGTCACTTAGAAACCATTTGCATATCAAAGGACCTTCCATTGGAAATGTATCATATTAACACCAATAGAATTAAATTACATTAAAGGGGACACAACCTTAGTTTCTTTAATAAAATTAATTACATTCTCACAATACAATAGTCTTCTTTACGACACATAATTGCAACACTCTTTTTAAGCTAACGGAATAGAATTACGATTTAAGTCAAGTTTCACACTATTAAAGTAATATTTTCACACTCATTCCCTTTGGGATTCGACCCCAACCTAGTTGGGTTATTATATTTGACATCGACCTCCTTAAACCATTTATTTAGGTGTAATTTGAGCGTATCAAATTTTGATGTTTTTGTCGGGGAATGCAGTTTTGAAATTACTACTCAATGTGTGCTTTACTTTACGACTTTTTCTATTCCATCACATTTTTCTTGCTTTGCTTGGTGTTGGTAGGTAAACATGGCCGAGTATGAAGAAAAAAAGAATCCTTTTGCGGATATAGATGAGTACATTGAGGATAAAAATACCATTATCCCTCCAAGAGTTGATGCTGCTACCTTCAAGGTGGAACACGACTTAATCATAATGCTTAAAGCAGAGGGGTTTTTTGAGAAATTCCACCGATGATGATCGGAAACAACATCTTATAAACTTCTTGGGTGTGTAAGCGATGCATAAGCAGAATAACGTGTCAGATGATGCCCTAATACTGAGGGTATTTGAGTACTCACTAGCTGGAGAGGTAAGGAAATGGATCAAAAATCTGCCACCTAATTCGATTCACTCTTTGGCTGAACTCGTCCAAGTTCTCCTAGCTAAATGGTTTCCGCAAAGAAAGAAGGCTGAGCTCCAAGATAATTTTTTTTTCTTCAATCAACTACCGAGGGAGCACTTACTTGACGCCGTGGATTGATTCAAGCTATATCTAGTGAGATCACCAAATCGTGGTTTTCCGGACAACATCTTGTTGGAGAAGTTTTACATGGGCTTGCATCCTTTGAACCAATCCATAGCCAAAAATGCCGCAGATGGATCTTTCATGGATAAATCATTTACAAGGGTCACACAAATTCTTGATAAGATGGCAGAACATAATCAAGCTTGGCACTCGGAGGACACTACGGGTGGAATTGCATATGGTACTCCCTTTTTGACCAACTTGATTAAGGAGAACCTAGAGAGAGATCAAGTGATTGTCGGGCTTGCTACCAACATCAATGTGTTTATCAAGATTTTCAATGAAAGCCAAACAAAAAAGTTGAATGTTGTGGATACCCTTGTCAAATGACGATTGCGAGGAAGCAAATTATGTCAAAAATTCTCAAGGGGGTTTCCAAAGACAATCCTATCGAGGTCCCGGACAACAAAATCAATGGAGGCCTAACCCGCAAGGGAAAGGTAATCAACAATGGCGAAATGATCAAGGTAGTTCAAATCAAGTAAATTGGTGTAACAACAACACCAACAATTCAATTCGAAGTTCAAACCCCTATGTTCCACCAAAGGGACAATACTCTATCTTTTCGCGTTAGAAGGAAAGTTCTTCAAGTGAGTCCAAATTGGAGAACATTCTTGAAAGAGTATTGCAAAATCAAGAGAGACGCGACACTGCAATGAAGAAAATAACTGAGCTTGTAGGTTCACACACCGCATCCATACAAAATATAGAAATTCAAATGAGAGATCTATCAAGAGAGGAAAATACAAAGCAAAAAGTCACTCTCCGGAGTGACACATTTGCATACCCAAAAGGTAATGGGAGTGGTCCGACTTCTCATTGTATGGAAATCACAACTCGGAGCGGGAAAATACTTCAAGGAGAGAATAAACAAATGGTTGAAGTGGAAGATCTTGAACAAGAGGTTGAGGCACAAGTTGAGGTTCCAATTGTTGTTGAAGTTGAAAAACTCCCAAAGGAAGTGAAAGTCCAAGAAGTAAACTGTGAGGAGGTCAAGGAAAAGGTAAAAGAGGCACCAAAAGCTCTAGCACCAATTCCTAGACCTCCCCCTCCTTTCCTTCAAAGACTTTCTAGGAGGGCTGATGATAGAAAACTCGAGAAATTCTATGACATTCTCAAGCAATTATCCATGAACATTCCATTTGTGGAAGCATTTCAAGAGATGTCCGGTTTTGCTAAATACTTGAAGTACTTAATCACCAAGAAGAAAACCACAAACAATGAAGTGGTGAATGTGACTCACCGGGTTAGTTCCATCACTGCAACAACTACCGTTCAAAAGAAAGAAGACCCGGGAGCTTTTACCATTCCATGCACTATTGGGTTACGAGATTTTGCAAGAGCTATTTGTGATAATGGGGTTAGCATCAACTTAATGGCTCTTTTTATTTACAAGCAAGCGGGGTTAGGTATACTAAGGCCTACAATTATTAGGTTGTAAATGGCCGATCGTTCATGAAAGAGACCAGTGGGGATTGTTGATGATGTTCTTGTGAAAGTGGGAAAGTTCCTCCTTCCGCCGAATTTGTGATCATTGATTGTGCTGTTGATAAATAAATCTCTATCATCTTGGGGAGACCATTCCTTTCTACCGAAAGAGCACTTATGGGTTCAGAATGAAATGAGATTAAGTTCCTAGTTAATGATGAAGAGGTTGCCTTCCAGGCTAGTAAGAGTATGAAGTTATCACATGAATATGAAAGCATATCAGCCATTGATGTTGTTGATGAGGTAGAAGAAGAAATCGGGATGAATATGGAAGAAGAATTCCTCGGTGAGGCTTTGGCA
Organism: Nicotiana knightiana; assembly: GCA_005239525.1. Taxonomy (NCBI): domain Eukaryota; kingdom Viridiplantae; phylum Streptophyta; class Magnoliopsida; order Solanales; family Solanaceae; genus Nicotiana; species Nicotiana knightiana. The sequence continues at coordinate 63,177 of ML376359.1, read as the reverse complement.
ACTATATTGGTGAATTTTGATGGTGAGTACATGGAGGGGTACATGGAATCGGTGAATGCATTGTAAGGAATTTGGTCCTACACTTATGCACCAAAGAAAATTTCTCTTGACTTAGAGAATAGAGTCACTCCCCCTGCCAAGCCTTCAATTATTGAGCCGCTAAAACTTGAGCTTAAGCCACTTCCACCGCACTTAAGGTATAAATTTCTTGGCTCTAATTACACTTTGCCGGTAATCATTTCTTCTTTTTTGAATGATTTTCAGGTAGATTATTTGTTGAATGTCCTAAGGGAGAACCGACACGCCATTGGGTGGACAATAGCGGACATCCGAGGAATTCCCGCCAGAATTTGTGAGCACAAAATAAAATTAGAGCAAGAGAGAAAACCTAGCGTGGAGCATCAAATAAGGTTAAGCCCTTCCATGCAAGAGGTGGTGAAGAAAGAAATCATCAAATGGATAGATGCCGAGGTAGTCTACCCCATCGCCGATAGTTCTTGGGTAAGTCCGGTGCAATGTGTGCCAAAGAAATGAGGCATGACCGTGAGTCAAAACACAAAAATGATCTCATCCCAACGAGAACAGTCACCGGGTGGAGAGTTTGCATGGATTACCGGAAGCTCAACAATGCTACTTGCAAAGAACTTTTCCCTATGCCTTTTATTGATCAAATGCTTGATCGGCTAGAAGGAAGGTCATGCTATTTCTTCTTGGATGGATATTCCAACTATAACCAAATTAACATCCCCTTGGAAGATCAAGAGAAGACAACTTTCACATGCCCATATGGGACTTTTTCCTTTAGCTGTATGCCATTTGTGCTATGCAACGCCCCGACTACCTTCCAATGGTGCATGATGTCAATCTTCTCGAACATGGTGGAAGATTTCCTAGAGGTGTTTATGGATAACTTCTCTGTAGTGGGTGATTCCTTTGAGTACTGTCTTGACAACCTTAGTCAAGTTCTCAAAAGATATGAAGAAACAAACCTTGTACGAAACTAGGAGAAGTACCACTTCATGGTGGACGAGGGCATTGTTTTGGGCCACAAAACTTCCAAACAAGGCATAGAGGTTGACCGGGCAAAGATCAAAATCATTTCCAAGGTTCCTCCACCCACTTCAGTAAAAGTTGTCCAAAGCTTTTTGGGGCATGCCAGTTTATATAGGCGTTTTATCAAGGACTTCTCCAAAATTGCAAATCCTATGCGCAAGCTCCTTAAAAAAGATACAAAGTTTGTATTTGACGAGAAGTGTCTCAAAGATTTTGAGGAATTGAAAGAAAATCTCACCACAACAGCCATTATTGTCACACCTGATTGGTCCCTTCCATTTGAACTCATGTGTGGCGCCAGTGGTATAGCTATGGGGGTAGTACTTTGTCAACGACATAACATAATCCTTCATCCTGTCTAGTATGAAATCAAGACACTCAATGGAGCTCAAATGAATTACATTGTTACTGAGCAAGAACTACTTGCCATTGTCTATGCTTTTGAACAATTCCGGGCCTTTTTGTTGGGGTCCAAAGTGATAGTTTACACCGATCATGCGGTTATCTGTTATCTTATGGCGAAGAAGGATGCCAAACCAAAATTTTTTAGTTGGGTCTTTTTGTTGCAGGAGTTTGACTTTGAAGTCAAGGATCAGAAAGGGACAAAAAATCAAGTTGCGGATCACCTATCTAGACTTGAAGAGGCAGGGAGACCAAAAGAAGACCTTGAAGTTAATGATGCCTTTCTAGATGAGCACATATTGGCATTGTCTAGCACCTTTGCTCCTTGGTATGCTGACATAGCTAACTTTTTGGTTTGTGATTCTTGTCCCGATGGATTGGAAGCTTATCAAAAGAAAAAAGTTCTTGTGGTAGTGTATGCAATACTATTGGGAGGAACCCTTTTTGTTCCGCCTTTGTGCCGACAACATCATTCGGCATTGTGTTCCGAAAGATGAGGTAATTCCAATTCTCAAGGCATGCCATGACTCCTTCGTTGGTGGCCCTCATGGAGGAAATCGTACGGATTTTTTAAGCCCCCCCCCCCATTTTCCGCATATCTTGCTCATTCGACATGGCATGAATCACCGAACCTGCACTCAGGAATAGTGATGCTTTGAAAAATGCATGATTCATTAAGTGAAAAATGCTTACCGAATAGTTAGAGATGCCGCAAGAAAAGATCATATAGCCTAATTGACTGCAAGAGCAAAAGTTCTTGAATGTGGCTACTATTGGCCATCGATCTACCAAGACACTAACCAAATGGTCAAGGCATGTGATCAATGTTAAATAAAACGGTCCCTTTCTAAAATAAATGAGATGCCGATGAACTTTATAATGGAGTTCGAGATATTTGATGTGTGGGGGATAGACTTCATGTATCCCTTCGTGAGCTCCTATGGCATGACATATATCTTGGTGGCTGTGGAATACGTCTCCAAATGGGTCGAAGAAATTGCCTTGCACAACAATGAGGCAAAAAGTGTGACCGCCTTCTTGAAGAAGAACATATTTACGCGGTTTTATACCCCAGGGCCACCCTTAGTGATGGTGGTTCTCACTTTTGCAACAAGGACTTCACTGGGCTTCTCAAAAAGTACGGTATCAAGCACAAGGTGGCCACACCTTATCATCCTCAGTCGAGTGGTCAGGTTGATGTTTCCAACAGGGAAATAAAAAACATCCTAAACTGTTAATGTAAACAGGACTGACTAGTCAAGGAAGCTAGATGATGCGTTGTGGGAATATGGCACAACATATAAGACTCCCATTAGCACCTAACCATACCGGTTGGGTTTTTTGTAAGGCGTGTCGTTTGGCAGTGGAGCTTGAACACATAGCTATGTGGGTATTGAAAAAGTTGAATCTTGATTGGGCTGAAGCTACTAACCTAAGAATGATACAACTCAATGAGATGGAAGAATTTCGTGTCTATGCCAATGAGTGTGCAACCATGTATATGGAGACAATGAAGTTTGTTCATGATAAGAAGATTCTGAAGTGGGAATTCAAATCCGTTGACTTGGTCTTACTCTTTAACTCAAGACTCAAGTTATTTCCGGGAAATCTCAAATCCAAATGGTCTGGCCCATTAAAAGTTGTGAATGTGTCCCCCTATGGTGTTATTGAATTGGAGTGGGATGACGGGACTCAAAATTTCAAAGTAAATGGCCAATGGCTCAGGCATTACCTCGACACCACAAGAGAAAGGCGCTTGGTAGAACAACTTTCTCTCAAGGATAGTCCTACACCAACCCCCTCAACTGAATAGCCTAAACGGGGTCAATATCGTTGTGCCACGACATTAAATCAAGCGCTTTTTGGGAGGCAACCCATGTGTGGTAACATTCTTTTGTTAGTTTTTCATTTTTGTAGGTTTAGTTTTTATTGTTGAGTAGGTTGACGTGTGTGTTAGAATGTAGGTAGCCCAAAATACCATGAACAGGGTGAAAGGACTGTGGTAAATCAAGAAAAGAAGGGTATGTGGTTTGCGGCAACTATGCTGTCGCATAATGAATTTGCGAACCGCATAGTGGTCGCAGACACAATCAGAAAAAAATGGCAAGTTGGATATTCAAAAATGCGATAAGATTTCAATTTTTGCGGCCCGCATAACAACTGCAACCGCAGAATACGTCACAAAGTGAGGTTGAGCGACCCAATCATTAATCCATCGCATAACACATATGCAACCGAATAATGTGTTATGCGATTCACTTGCCCACCGCAAAATCCACAGGTACAAAACCCTAGACCTTTCTCATACTAGTCGCACCTCCACTCTCACTCACACACAAGCACTGTACAACACGAAAAAAATCAAAAACATAAAAAAAAGAGAAGAAAAAGAAAAGACCAAAAACACTGGATTAAACATACACAATCACACAAAAAGGATCAGAATTACATAGAGAATTCTCCTGGCTCACATCTCGTACCAAATTCTCAATAGCTCAGATATCTGCTAAGTAATTTTCCTCCCACTTTTTCTTAATTATGTTGAATAATATCATGTGCTTGAACCCCCTTCTTTCCCCTTCCTCTCAACCCTTTGCATTAGGGATCTGGGTGGGTAATTTATCAATTTGACTATTAGGAATTCTGTGCGTGAGTAGGTTGACCCTTTATGACTGAAGAAGACGATCTTTGTGGTCCGTATAATTTGTTTGCGGTCTGCAGAGTCATCACAAACTAGAGCCCTAGGTGTCTGATGAAAAGGGATTATGCAATTGAGTTTGCGATCACAGACTCATTTCGCGAACTGTGAACTTGCTGCACACTGGGACAGACAAATTTCCCACATGATGAGCAGAAACGCGGCCATTCTGCGGTCGCATAACATGTTCTGCGGCCCTTTTCGCAATGGCAAAGTTATTTTGCCTCATGGGTGTTGTAATTATGTGATGGGTTTGCGGTTTGGATAGTGGTTATGCGATCGCAGAACTCATCGCAAAAGATTTTTGCTTCATTTATTCTCTCTCAATATTATTCACATGTTATATCAACCAGTCACACACTATTTCACACACTATCGATCACCACCCGTTAGAGGAAAGAAACGGGTTGCTGCCCTGAGCTAACATGCACAACAATCCAAACGTCCAATGCCCGCAGCATTTCTGAGCACTCATCCCAGTCTGAAGAGGAGGAGGCACAGACTGACCTCATTCCATCCGTTGACTTAAAGGCTAAAACACGCCGTAAGAGCGGGGAAGATATTAGATTTGGGGTCGCAGGCTCGTAGAACCTGTACAAAGACGAGATAGCAAAGAGAAAGATTCTTGATGAGAAGAACCTAAGTCTAAATGATATGAAAAAACAATACCTGATGTGATCGAGAACATTAAGAGGAGGAAATAGGATTTCTTTACTGAAGTCTTGGATGAGTATAATGAGACACCTATGAGGGAGTTCTATGCTGCTTATGCTGCCTCCAGGAATGCTGGGCAGAAGAGGAACATGGTATTCTTGCAATCTGTCTAAGTTCGAGGGGTCCAACTACTTTGTGATGCCGCCACCATCAATGACCTATATTTTGAGGATTGGTCGTTAAACACGGCTAAGTATGATGCCAAACTCACCAACAAGGAATACGAGTATGCCTCGATGGCTTCTATCATAGCCAAGGGGACCCCCTTCTGGATTGAGCTGCGTCAAAAGATTTACAAGCGGGATCTCACCTAGGAAGGACAATACTGGCTATGTTTTATCTGTTTCCGTCTGATGCCTACTAGAAATGAAACTGCACATAAACATCGAAAAGGAAATCATCATTGCATGCATCATGACGAGAATCAAGTTTGATGTGGGAGAGATTATATTCACGGAGCTTGGGATAAGAGAAACCAAAAACAAACATCACTCCCCTTCCCATGTTTGATCACTGCTTTGTGTAAAGCTGTGGAAGTGCCTCCTATCCCCAAACATGACCGCATTCAAAAAGCTCTTCAGGATATTGACATCACTCAGATAAGTGATGCAGCAGACAAGGAGATGGACAACCAACCAGAGATTTCACTTACTCCTCTATCAGACTCAGCAGCACCTCCTGCCCCCTCATTGCCTGACACTCCCCCTGCACTAGCCATCTCCACAGCCACTCCTAAGCCAACCACTGCACATCCACCTGCTGCCTTACCAACTCTATTAAAGCTGGGTCTACTAGCCCAACATGCGAATGACAAGGTAGACCGATTGACAAAGGAACTCCCAACTCTTATTCGGCAAGCACTGGCCTCTATCCAAGCCTTAGTGAGTGTTCTTCAACAACAAAATCAATCTTATGAAGATCGCCTAAAGCACTTTGAAGTGTGACTTGATAGGGTCGAGAGAGGCAAAGCTTGAGATATTCCTCATCTCAAGAACGATGTCGTTGAGTTGAAGTCATAGCTGCACAAGATACAAAATTCAGAGTTTGATTTGACCTCCCTTCTCCCAGACGAAGGAGAGAAGGGTAATGGCATCTCCATTCCGATCTTGGAGTTGTATTTCACAAACCTTATGACAGCTTCGGAGGCCCAGGGTACTGAGACTTCAAAGGCTCCCGACTCCGTTGTACACATTGACACTCCTTCACATGAGGGAGATATTGAAGATGAGGAAACTAATGATGAGGCATTGGTTGAGGAGACTGAGGGTCAACGGGAAAATAGGGGCAATCAAGTGGATATTTCTATAGATGCATAGGATGAAGAGAGAGAAGACGTGCAGACATCAAATGCACATTCTATCAAGGACATGGTCGCCAGAGCACATCCATCGACCACACATCCATCACTGGGAGAGGCTAACAGCTCCCAAATCCCAAACCAAGCCTCACAGTAGGTGGAGCTTCCTGTTCCAGCCTTAGAGACCACAAAACAGTCCGAGGTTCCACCTGTTGCTTCCACAGTGCCAGCAGTTGACTCCACAGCTGCCCCGGATGCTTCATCCCCTCTCAGCGCCTAGTGCACACCAGGAAACCCCTAAAATTTGCTTTTACATTCTCTATGAATTAGGGACAATGCATGATTTTTGGTTGGGGTGGGGTAGTCATATTTTTTGTGAAAATTGGACATAAACTCTTTACTTTAATAGTATAGATTTGTAGTTAGCAATGAATTCCCCTTAGATTTTCTTCGATGGGTTCTTTTCCAAGGGTGTAATAGTAGAACCACAGCAGTAGCACAAAATGTTTTGACTTGTTTGGTGTTGATTGTTCTAGCTTCAAGCATGTAATGAATTTTTGTGAATAAATTGTACCAATCTAATTTTGTATATAAAGAAAAGGCCTAGTCATTCTTGTTAACTTGAGCCTCGCTCTTTGACTTTATGCTTACTTAGAATATTAAGTATCATGTGATGAAGCTTTGAGTTGCCTTGCATTCACTTGAGGGCTGAAACTATGCTGATTCGAACAATTCATGAGTTGTGAGTGAGTGAGGATTTGTATAAATAATTCATATGCTTAACTTTTGATGTCTAGAACTTTCCCGGTTGGTTTCTTAGTGCAACTCTCTGGTTAATGATTGGGTGCTGAAATGATCTTAGGCTCTCTTTGTGAGCTCTAGCTAATTTTGAAAAATTGACCTCCCTGGTACATAAATTATCCTAGTTACCCCCGTTGAGTCTTTAACCTTCTATTTGTCTACCACATTACAAACATTTATCCCTTGTGAAATAATTCCTTCTTTTGAACCCATCCTTCCTTGAACAATTAAGAATGAAGCTAAAAGCCTAAGTTGGGGGTGTTGGTATAAAGTGGAAATGGGTAATATTGGCTACTGTGTATAGAAAAGAAAAAAAACCTCTGTCACGACCTAATTCTCCCTCCGTTGGGTATCATGATGGCACCTAGTTTTAGGGACTAGGTAAACCTAAAATCGGTAGTAGAAGTCATAAGCTCTACAGAGTTAACTACAACTTTTAAATACAACTGTTTGGAAATGAGTGAAAATAGTTCAATACAAGTAGAAAGGTAACTCCGAAACCTGCAAATGCAGCAGCAGTTTCACCTTGAATCTCCTCAGCAATGATCCGCACAACTACTAACGATAAATACCTGGATCTGCACAAAAAGTGCAGATGTGTAGTATGAGCATACTACAATTGTTCCCGGTAAGTATCAAGACTAACCTCAGTGAAGTAGTGACGAGGACTAGTCAAGATACCCACTGGTCTAGTAAACTGAACAAGCATAAGTATAGGAAATAACGGAACATGACATCTATCTAATGACTACACAATATGACTAACAACATAACAACCACAATAAGGAAGGGAAAACAAAAAATAACAACAAAACACCATAATAAGACACAGAAGGATGGACAGGGACACAACCCAAATCCGAAAATCACAATACAGTAAGGGCATGTAGTAACTCAGCACTACAATAGTTTCCACATCAGGCCTTAGCCAACAACCCCAATAAATTAGTCAAATCCTTCAAATGTAAACTTTCACCCATAAGTTTTTATATTGGAATCTTTAGAATATAATCCCTTCCAACAGGAAATTCTTTTGAAATATACTTCCTTCGAATATAAACTTTTCAAATAAACGGTAGAACTCATTCACAAGGAATAACCACAGTAAAGGATGCCAGGCGCAAGGAGAACATCTTAACAAGGGAAAACAAAAAAAAATGTAGTAACAATTCCACAATATTCAAGTCAGCAATAAGAAGCCAACACGAGTCATTGAAGTTATTTTAGTTGGATTTGAGTCGTCCGGAGGTCTTTCACCCGAGGAAGCTGAAAAAGCAAAGGCAATAGTGGCTAAACAAGTTGACAGTACTGCTGTAGATCCAGGAGGAATAGGACATGGTGTAATAATGCAGAAGATGAGCAAGGTTGATACAAGAATTCAAATTGAGAAAGTGATCCAATTACATAAAGAAGTGGCAGATGCAGAAGGGGTAAAAGAGTTTGATCACATAGTGCGTCACATAAATAAAGACATGGATGAGGAATCGACTGCCCAGAATTTTATGAATGTAGCTAGCCAAGGTGATCTTTCACCAAGGCAAATTGACAAGGTAAAGTCTGCCACCAGGAGTAAAAAGAAGAAGGAAGTATCCACAGTTTCAACTGGGGGAGTGCAAACAAGGAGAACATTATCCAAATCTCAAAATCTTTAATGGATGCAATCATATGGAATGTACGATCAGTGAATACAATGCAAGCATTTGAGAGACTCATTACATTGCATAAGAAACATCATTTTGAATTCATTGGTATTATGGAACCTATGCAACAAGCGAGTAAAGTGGAAAAATACAGAAGTAGAATTGGACTTGCACAAGCAGTAGTGAATGTATCCAACAAAATATGGGCTCTCATTGATGAAGCCTTTGAAGTCCAAATTATTTATAACATGGCTCAGTAGCTAACATTGAGGTTATTTCAGACAGAGACTCATGTTGATCTCACTCTAACTTTGTTTATGCCAAATGCGACGCTATTGAAAGGATAGAGCTTTGGGATTCACTGTATGCAATGGCCACAGATATTAATATGCAATGGCTCGTGGGTGGAGATTTCAATGTCATATGGGATGAGGAAGAAAAATTTGGAGGTCTCCCATTTTCATTAAATGAAGTGGATGACTTTAGGCACTGTATTAATGCTTGTAATTTGTCAGATTTGGGTTCTAAGNGGAAAATGGATTATTACCAAAGCTTAATATCCAAAGTCCTAGACAAGCTTCAAAGTTGGAAAGGTAAACTTCTGTCTATTGGAGGAAGGGAAGTACTGATTTCTAATGTGTTACAAAGCATGCCAATCCATCTCCTGTCTGCTGTAAATACCCCAGGTTATGTGATAAATAAGTTGCACAAGATCTTTGCGAAATTCTTTTANTGCATTTTTAAAAGATTGGATAGATGCTTTGGAAATTTAGAATTGCAGCAGACTTTTCCAGGTCGAGTGGTTAATCACCTGTCAAAAATAGGCTCCGAGCACAGTCCAATGCTCTTGAAAGGTAATATTGAAGCTGCTCCTATCAAGAAGTCATTTAGGTTTCTTAACTTCTGGACATCCCATGAATCATTCAGACAAGTGGTGCTGGAAAT
>ML376359.1:0-52576 GCA_005239525.1 Nicotiana knightiana | reverse complement strand
CGCTTGATTGTGGGGACATAGAATGCTTTGAATTTGGGGATCTAGAACCTCAAGGAAGGAGGATAGTGAATGAGGACAAGTTACAATGCCCACACATAAGAGTAAGAACTGTAAGGAGTTAGGAGGAGATAAAGGAACATCAGACCATGGAGTGGATGGTTTTAATGGCTTGAAGCTGCATGTCCTAAACTATAAGAAGGAGAGCATGGGGATCAAGTTTATTCCTAACCTATTTTTCTTTTTTGCAGGAACAAAAACTGAAATATTGTTCTATTTTGAAAGGGAACTCCTTATGATGGTATTAATGCTTGGCATTCATTCCATAGGAGGAACCTTAGACACGGACAATATCTCAGTAGCAAGGCATAACATGGTAAGATGTGGCTACAGAAATAATGAGCCCAGAAAGTATAAGAGAATTGGGCAGAGCAGGAGGAGGTGGAGTTGTACAGTGCTGTCAAGTTGGACATCAGGATATCTAGGATGTACTACTGCATTTTCTAATGGAATTCTCAAATAGAAGGACATTAAAACAAAGAATTTCAAAGTACAAAAGAAAAGAAAGAAGATGGAGACACACCGGAAAAAAGAAACACTGGACAGTGGTTACAACACAGGACAAGAACTGGAGTTTCATGATGCTCAGATATTTGATGACAACAGAGACGATACTGTAAACATGCCCTACTCTAAGCCATACTTACATTTGGTGGTATAAGTACTTAGTACTCATTCCAATGTGAGGAAAGCTAGAGTAGGCACAAGCATGAGGGTAATTGAGATCATAAGAAAATACAAGATGCAATACATGGACAACTCTGCACAGAATGGTCAGTGTGGGTTAAAGAGAGAGCCAACACCAAGCAGTCCTGCATATCCTTGGACAACCAACACATGCGAGCAGTGTTCAGTATACGAGAAGTCGATTATTATGTTGGCATCAGATACTGGAACTATGTGAGCTAATCTGGAAGGTGTTCATAATGCAACAAGAATAAGTAGCACAATATCTATGAACTGGACAATTTACACAGGTTAATACAGCAGGTGAGAGGAAGATTTCACGCAAGCAACGAGGTCGGGCAGGGCAAATGGGAAGTAAGCAGTTGATTTCCACAAAGGGGATCTAAGTACATACTGGATCAATATACTGATACGCAATGCAGATCAACATCTGAATATGCAATGCAGACTTATTCACTGGATCTTACTTTACGCAATGGTTAGGAACTACACATGGATCGAGCATGCCAATAAGATTTACAGATTATATCTAGTTTTTATACAAATTTTAGATGCTAGTTCATAGTATTAGTATTTCAAGTTGTAATATCAAGTTTGGGATGTCGAGCCCAAAGTTGATAATAAGAGCTATGTAGTAGACATAAATTATGGTTTTGCACAGTGCAAGACGACATGCTACCTTATCTTATTTTTTCTATATATAAATAAAAACTAGCCCTAGGCTCTGCCTAGTGGATTGCTTAAAAAAATAAATAAATAAATAAAGAATCATAAAGTCTAAATATTTAACAAAATCCAAAATTCGACCCAAAATCCGACCCTCGAGCCCACATCTCAGAACCCGACAAATTTTACAAAATTTAAAAACCCATTCCGAAAAGAGTTCAACCATACCAATTTTATCAAATTATGATAACGAATCGATCTCCAAATATTAAATTTTTATTTTTGAAAAGTTATACAAATTTCTCCAATTTCTTCCATTTGATTCACTAATAATTGATGAAAACAACCATGGAATCACGAAGTATAATAACTTTTGGATATAGAACACTTATCCCAATCCATATGGTGAAAATCGCCTCAAAAATTGCTTCAATCTGAGATTCATAACTCTAAATGTGTAAAAATGACCGAAACCCTCGTTTTAAGAATTTGCCCAGGCAAGTTGCATTTGACATTTACGATTTGCCTCAGCCCCAAAAAAATAGAACTACCAGCCTTCAATAAATTGATTATAACTTTCTTTACAAATGTTGAAATGATAGATGGTTTAATATTATGGAAACTAGAAACCAAGGGCTACAACGTTCTTGTTTTTATAATTTTCTGATCCCTTATATATTTCGAGATATAATCTTCCAAAGTCGGTTCCATGCATCAGAAATTTCTGGCGAGTGCAAAACTGCTTTTCGAGCCTTAATTCAATCGATCATAACTTTTTGTACAAATGTCCAAATGATGAATGGTTTAACTTTCTAGAAACTAGAATCAAAGGGATGAAACTTTAGTATTTTGATAATTTCCATCTTACTTATACATTGTGAGGTATGTACTTCCAAATTCAGCTCCGCGATTGCACCAGCTGCTGCCAAAATCAGCTTCTGCAGAAATTCCAGCAGCTTCAACAAGGCGCCAAACGATCCGAACCTCATCTACTACTCATCCGAGCCACTTGAGACCTTGTCTGAATATACTAATAAGTCTCGTAACATAACACGAACCTGTTTGAGGCCTCAAATAGCATCAAACAATATCAAAACAATGAACCGCACCACAAATCGAATTATGAATTTATGAATTTTCCAAATTCTTTAATTTGTGCCGAAACGTATCAAATGAATCCAGAATGGCTTCAAATTTTTCACGCGAGTATTAAATAATATAATGGAGATGTTACAATTTTTAGAATTAAATTTCGACCCCGATATCAATAAAGTCAACTCCCTTTCAAACTTTCCAAAAATCTTCTATTTTCTTAGTTTCGCCAAAATGCGTCGAATTGTCCTACGGACTTCCAAATCCAACCCCGGGCATACACTTAAGTCCAAAATCACCATACGAAGTTGTTGGAATCATCAAAATTCTATTCCGGAGTCATTTGCTCAAAATTCAAACTTCTGTCAACTGTTTTCATTTAAGCTTCAAAAATGAGAGTTGTTCTTTCAATTAAATTCTGAATATTCCGAAAACCAAACTCGACCGAACACGCAAGTCATAATACATATTGCGAATTTGTTCGGGGCCTTAAGTCGATGAACGCGACGTAAACTCTTACAAATGACAAGTCGGTTCGTTACAACCCCAAAGTTATATATGAAGATAGTCAAGCTCCAAGAGAAAAAAAAATTGTTGTAAAAAAAAAAGAGAAGAGAAAAGGAGTGGAGTCTTGTAGAAACTGAAGAAATTCTTTGACGTGATTCTATGTCGGTTACTCGAGGTCAATAAGTGCTATGTATTAACGAATTAAAGTGTATGTAGAGTTCAAGGATGGTATAGCCACCACATTCCCAAATATTCATCCAACCTGTCCTGAAGCCTACATTACAATAAAAAGTCCTTCATGATCTACAACCAACCATTTCTGAGATAGCAGCGAGTTAAAATAGGGGCAAGCATATGGACTGATACTTGTAGCATGTAGCTTTCGTTCTGAGTGCAAGAGTGTTTGATTGCATCCCTTGTACATATGTTTGAGTTGGGGTTTTTCTTTGTTATGAGCACTCATGAATTGCAAGATTTAGTAGAAGTTAGGTTCATGAAGTAGAATACAAGTGCACAATTAGTTGTGGGTAGCATTCTGTCAATTCAGTTGAGGCTCGAAGTTCATAAGTTGATTAGTTGAATTGTTAAATGATTGTTGTTTTCCACGAAAGGTAAATAAAAGAAGTTACATGCTTCTTAGATGATAGTCAAAACCGTCTACAGTCACTGTTGTTTTGTGATATGTCGGAAACAAAAGTAGTATAGGATAGGATAATTTTGTTTTAGCTGCTTGAGGACAAGCAAGAGTCTAAGTTGGGGGTGTTGATGTGCTGTAAAATTTTAGCACTTTCGATACAAATTACATAGACTTTAGCTCATATTTCAAAGCATTTTAGGTAATTCTTATGAAATTTTGGTGTTTTGTAGTGCACGAGACTCGAAGAGCCAAAAACATGGAAAAAAAGTCAAAAATCCAAAAAGGCAGAAATATGGCAGGTCTGCGACCACAGAAGTGATTTGCGGACCGCAAACCCACCGCAGACTGAAGCAGTTCTTTTGAGAACTGAATGGAAGATTATGTTGGTCCATTATGCGGTCACATAACACTTATGCGGACTGCATAATGACCGCACAATCACAATTGGAAATTTGTCTTAAACACTTTTGCAATGAAGTCTGTGGTCGCATAAGTGTATGCAGACCGCAAAATCGGAATGCGATGGGGAATTGGGCTTGAAAACCTGTAATTATGCGATGCATGTTTCAATTATGCGGACCGCGTACATGATCTGCGACCATTATGCGGTCGCAGAAGGGCTCTATAGGGGCATTTTTGTCCAGTCTTGACCCCGACTTTTAGTCCACTATAAATAGATACTAGGGTTTTTGTGGGTCATCTTGTCTGAAAAAGAGGCTACATTGAAGGAATTGAATACTCCATTATTTTGGAAGCTTTTGAAGAGAGAAACTTGTACTTTTAAGCCTTATGACTTTAATTTTTTTTTTGTGACGACCAAAAATACTAACTCAGGTCGTGATGGCGCCCAACACCGGGGTTATGCAAGCCCACACTCAGATTACTAAGGATTTTTCCCATATTTGATTAAACATCCCAACACGTGCCAAGTTTTAAAGTTCAAAACATTAATTGAAAAAGATAATAAGAAATTTTTAACCAAAATCAGTCATAAAGAGGCACAGACCCGCAAACCATAATAACTACTATGGGTGTGCCAGGAACTAGTGTCACAAGTCCTACGGGCATACTAAGAGAATATACAAAAATATAATGTACAGTCCCACAGTTTGAAAGAAATTGACGGGAAAAAAGAAAAAAAAAACTCCATGGTGCTGGCGAGGATCGTCAGGAGAAGCAGCTCACCATGAAGTCAGGTCCAACTATGATCAAAATCGAGCTCCGGTCTGATAAGCAGATGCACCAGCCTAAGAACCGGTACAATTAAGTACATAAGCGTAGTATGAGTACATAAACAAATATGTACCCAGTGAGTATCCCGCCTAACCTCTAAGAGTAAGTGACGAGAGGTCGACTTGACACTCACTAAGGGCCAACAAAATGTTTAAACAAGATATAATATTAGTAACAGACATACAAGGATGATAAAAGCAGTAAACATTAAAAATAACAATAATTCAAATAAATACTGGAAGTAAATATACAATTACTACTTCATTATTCTGTTCTTTCCTTTAAAATATCTGACCACTCATTATCCATAAAAGAACCATTAACAATTTAGCATGCACATACAGGATAAGGACAACCGGCCTGAGCCATCATAATGATCATAACTGTACACAGCCGAAGGTCGAACAACCCGAACAATAATTTATCTTTCAATCTCGCCGTGGCGTACGACCCGCTCCCATGAGAGTGGGGGAAATAATACTCCTCTCGCGGAATGTAAAGTGCGAAGCGGTCACATGCACACACAATCCACACATTTATTCTTTATAAATTACTTTTCGTGAACAATTCCTTAAAATTACTCAAATTCTACCTTTCCTTAACCTTCTTATTGAGAGAAAACTTTCCTCTCTTTCGGATAAAAAATGTCTTCTTCTTTTAAAAACCCTTCTTCCTCAAAGAACAAAGGTAAAGCCGATGAGGCAAATTCTCCTAACGCGAGCACTATCATCCAAAGAAGTCTTATCATAACAAGGACTTCGAAGAGAAGTTCCTTGCGTCGAATCCTCGCACTTGGGCTATTCGCAGATACACTTCTTCTATTTGACCTTTTAGCATTCCTTTTGTGAAGGAAGATTGCCATTGCTATGATTTAGACATTGTCTCTCCTGATCTGGCAGAGCGAAACTTTACCGAAGAAGGGTTTTAAGTATTTTTATACGTGTCACCTTGGGGCTGTTCTCTTTGAGTAGAGAGATTCACTCTGTTATCGTGGAGTTCTGCATCCGCTATCAGGCATTCCTAGCGGATGTAAGTCCTTCTGTGTGGAGGATAATCGCTTGTCTTCTGCACCAGTGCCAGTAGATGGGAGATGAGCTAACTCCTTCTCGATTGATGAACATTTATTCCCCCAAGATCTTTCTTGGGGGAATGATAAATTTCATCAATCATGGCCACCATGCTCTGCTATCTAGCATGGATGATGACAACGTGTCATGACCTCAAATCCTAAATCGGCCGTGATGGCACCTATCGTGGAACTAGGCTAGCCAATTCACACAATTACAGTTTCTTTCCAAAAATCCCAACTCATTTCCAAGGATTTCATAAAGTATATAAAATTATTGAATTCATTAGGCAAAATAAACAGTTAAACAGTCCAACCAACCCCAAAACCCGGAGCCAACATCTCATGAGCATCTAAGAAAAATATGCCAAAAGTTATACTATTATGATACAAAACCTCCGAATGAATAGCTAGATACAACAAAAGAAGGGAAAACAGAGATGCTGCGGACGCTAAACAGCTACCTTTATATCCCGAACTCCAGCTCCGCATAGAATAGGTGGCTAACGCTCGGTATCTGCACCTGAATCTGCACACATGGGTGCAGGTAGTAATGTGAGTACGCCAACTCAGTAGTAATGAAAATAAATCAAGTCTAAGTGGTAAGAAACACATAAAAATCGATATCATCAATTCACAATATACACAACCTTTCTTTGCAACAGTATATACATAGATATATGAAATCATCATGCCTTAAAAACAACTTCAGCAAAACCTTTGAAAAATGTGTTCTTCAACAATTTCAAAAATATAAATAACCGAAAGATTTAGTGTAAAAATTAAATAAATCATAAGTAGCCCCTCGGGCAAAAACATGAATCATAAATCGCCCCTCGGGCAGAACATCACTCATCACCTCACAGCCACTCAATATCATCCCCTTGGGAAACCTCACTGTCACTCATGCCTCCCTATCAGTGATCACTCGGCACTCGGCACTCAGCACTCAGTAGGTATATGTGCTCACTGAGGTGTTTACAGACTCCGGAGGGGCTCCTTCAGCCCAAGCGCTAATATCAAGCAACGTCGTGGCGTATCATATCCTCACAAATTAGGCCCTCGGCCTCACTTAGTCAGAACCTCTCAAAATCCCCTCGGGCGTATCAGTAAAAGAGAGAACTCAACCCAAAATATCATTTTATATCTTTAAAATAGTGTAAATAAGGATGAGTTTCAAAAATAGTTAAGCACAACATGACTGAGCGTAAATCATAAATCAACAGTGAGGAAATAGCAGTAAAAAGCCCCCAAGGGGTCTAAACAAGTCGACACGAAGCCCCAAACATGGCTTATAGCCCAAATATAGCAATAGTCTTTAGAACACAATTTAACATATGATTTTGAGTAAAATACGAAACTCAATAGTTGGTGCAGAGAGGACAAAGTCCAATCCAAAAATCAGAGCGCACCACATACTCGTCATCTGACATGTGCGCCATTCAGAAAACAGTGGAAAATATAAAGTCCGGGGTTTCATACACTCAGGCCAAGATTTATAACCGTTACTTACCTCTACTGGGCCACAATAATAGTTCGCGATTCTCTTGCCCCTCAAATTGGCTCATGATTGCTCCGAATCTAACCAAAACCAGATTAACATCATCAATACTAAAGGAACACAACCCAATCGAAAACTATCAGTTTATACAAAAAATCTCAAAATTCGGCCAAACCCGAACCTCGGGCCCACATCTCGAAATTCAATAAAATTTACATCACTAGAATCCTCGTCCTCCCAAGATTCTATACATACCAAGAACACTAAAATCGGACCACAATTGCCCACTCAAATCACCAAAAGAATTTTCCAAATTGTTCCTCCTATTTTTCCCAACTTTTCTGCTTTAATTCCTCAAATTACATGGTGAAAAACAAGACTAATTCATGAAATTGAACCAAAAATGATTGAAGAACACTTACCACAAGAACCCCATTGTAAAGCTCGTCCAAAATCTCCTCTCCCTGAGCTCTTTAATGAAATATTGAGTTATGGCCAAGAACCCCCGAATTTAGAACTTAAATTGTCTGCCCAGACTTTTCTTCATTGCGATTGCATCACATTGACCGCGTTCGCATAGAACAATCCAACATGACCCTAATTTTAACTCTATGCGAACGCACCAAAAGCCATGAGAACGCACTGCTTCACCACCCCAGGCCTTCACGAATGCATGGGCTCCTACGCGATCGCACAGGCCATTGGGCCTGGGGTCCTTAGGTGCTTCCTACTCTACGCGAATGCACACATACCCCCACGTTCGCGATGGCCACCCTGATCAACACTCCGCGTTCGCAATCCTTCGCCCGCGAACACATTGAACAATTGGCCCCCTTCCACCAATCACTCCATGCGAACGTGAGCCCTCTTCAGCGAACGTATAGAGTAAAACTCTGCTGCAGAAACACCAGCAAACAAGTCAAGTTCCAAAAAAAAAAATCGATCTGTTAACCTGTCAAAACACACCCGAGGCCCTCGGGACCTCAACCACTCCTGCCAACACACCCCATAACCTCATTCAAACTTAGTCGAGCCTTCGAAACACCCAAAAAAACACGAAAACACCAAAATTACATTAAATTCAAGCCTAGGAACTTTGAAACTTCTAAATTTCGCCAATGATGCCGAAACCAACCAAAACACATCCGATTGACCTGAAAATTTGCACACATATCCAAAATGACATTACAAACCTGCTCCAACGGTCAAAATTCCATTCCGACCCCGATAGCCTATTTTCCACTATCGACCAGAAACTGCCAAAAACTAATTTTTTCCAATTCAAGCCTAATTCTACACCGTACATCAAAACATCATTCCGAACACACTCCTAAGTCCCATATCACCTAACGAATCTATCCGAGCTATAAAATCCGCATTTTGAGATCGTTTACCAATAAGTCATTTCCCAGTTGACTTTTTTTAACTATTAAGCTAATTTAAGAGACTAAGTGTCTCAATTCTCACCACGACCACTCTGAACCCGAACCCATGGACCCAACACATATTAACAGGCTAAGGAACATATGATAAAGCAGAAATGGGAGAAACAAGGCTAATCTCACGGAACGACCGGCCGAGTCGTTATATACTTCCCCTCTTAAACAAATGTTTGTCCTCGAACGGGTCTAGAAACATACCTGGAGTCTCGAATAAGTGAGGATATCTGTCCCGCATCTCCCGCTCGGTCTCCCAGGTGGAATCCTCCACCGGCTGCCCTCTCCACTGAACCTTCACTAAAGCTTTATCCTTAGACCTCAACTTCCTAATCTCACGACCCAAGATAGCCACTGGCTCTACCTCATATGTCATATCACCCTCGAGCTGAACCGTGCTGAAGTCTAAAACATGAGACGGGTCACCAACATACATCCGGAGCATCGAAACATGGAACACCGGATGGATACTCACCAAGCTGGGAGGCAAGGCAAGTCTATAAGACACCTCCCCAAACCTCTAAAGCACCTCAAATGGCCAAATGAACCTGGGACTCAGCTTTCCCGTCTTCCCGAACCTCATAACACCCTTCATGGGTGATACCTTCAGCAACACCTTATCCCCAACCATGAAAGACATATCTTGGAACTTCCGGTTCACATAGGTCTTCTACCTAGACTGCACCGTGCGAAGCCGCTCTTGAATCAACTTTGCCTTACCCAACGCATCCTGAACCAGGTCTGTGCCCAATAGTCTAGCTTCGCCCAGCTCAAACCAACCAACTAGAGATCTGCACCTCCTACCATATAAAGTTTCATACAGAGCCATCTGGATACTCGACTGATAGCTGTTATTATATGCAAACTCCTCGAGTGGCAGAAACTGGTCCCTTGAACCCCCAAAATCAATGACACAGGCATGCGACATATCCTCCAAAATCTGAATAGTACGCTCCGGTTGCCCGTCGGTATGAGGATGGAATGCTGTGCTCAACTCCACCTGAGTACCTAACTCTCTCTGTACGGCTCTCCAAAGCTAAGATGTGAACTGAGTACCTTTGTCAGAAATGATAGAAACTGGAACCCCATGCCATCGGACAATCTCCCTGATATCAATCTCAGCTAACCGTTTAGAAGAATAAGTAGTACCAATAGGAATGAAGTGCGCGGACTTGGTCAGCCGATCCACAATAATCCATATAGCATCAAACCTCATCGAAGTCCGTATGAGTCCAACTACGAAGTCCATGGTGATCCACTCCCACTTCCACTCCGGAATATCAAATCTCTAAAGCAATCCACCTGGTCTCTGGTGCTCATACTTGACCTGCTGACAGTTGAGACAATGAGCCACAAACTCAACAATATCTTTCTTCATCCGCCTCCACCAATAATGTTGCCTCAAATCCTGAGACATCTTTGCGACACCCGGATGGATAGAATATCGCAAACTATGGGCCTCAACCAGAATCAAATCTCGAAGTCCATCTACATTGGGCACGCAAATCCGGCCCTGTATCATCATGACCACATCATCACCAATAACCACATCCCTGTCATCACCACGACGGACCCTGTCCTCATGAACAAGCAAATGTGGATCATCATACTTGCGTGCTATGGTCTGATCATAAAGAGAAGACCTAGAGGCTATACAAGCCAATACCCGCGGAGGCGCTAATAGATCCAATCTCACCAACTGAACCGCTAAAGCCTGAACATCGGGCGCTAAAGGCTGCTCTGGTAATGAAAGGTAGGCTAGACTCCCCAAACTCTCTGCTCTGCGACTCAGGGCATCGACCACTACATTGGCCTTCCCCGGATGATATAAAATAGTGAGATCATAATCCTTGAGAAGCTCCAACTACCTCCTCTGACGCAAATTCAGATCCTTCTACTTAAGCAGATGCTGCAAGCTACGGTGATCAGTGAAAATCTCACAATGCACTCCATACAAATAGTGACGCCAAATTTTCAAGGTGTGAAAAATAACTGCTAGCTCAAGATCCTGCACTGGATAATTCTTCTCGTTCACCTTCAACTGCCTGAACACGTAGGTAATCACCCTACCGTCTTACATCAAAACCGCTCCAAGGCCAACTATCGAGGCATCACAGTAAACTGTATAAGAACCTGGCCCCGTAGGAAAAATCAATACCGGAGCTATAGTCAAAGCTGACTTGAGCTTCTGAAAGGTCTTCTCACACTCCTCAGTCCACCTGAACTGAGCACCCTTCTACGTCAGTCTGGTCATTGGGGCAGCACTAGATGAAAACCCCTCTACGAAACGACGGTAGTACCTTGCCAAGCCAAGGAAACTGCGAATCTCAGTAGCTGATGACGGTCTAGGCCAACTCTGCACCGCCTCTACCTTCTTTGGATCAACCTGAATACCCTCACTGGACACCACGTGCCCCAAGAATGCTACTGAATCAAGCCAGAACTCATACTTCGAAAATCTTGCATACAATTTCTTCTCTCTCAAAGTCTGAAGCACAAATCTCAAATGCTGCTCATGATCCCTCCGAGATAAGGCTGAAATACAATGTGCATAAAGTGCATAAAGGTTGCTGGGGCATTGGTCAGCCCAAATGACATAACCAGGAACTCATAATGACTATATCTAGTCTTGAAAGCAGTCTTCGGGATGTCTGGCCCCCGAATCTTCAACTGATGATAACTGGAATGCAAGTCAATATTGGAAAGGACCCTGGCACCCTGCAACTGATCAAACAAGTCATCTATACGAGGCAAGGGATACCGATTCTTCATCGTAACCCTGTTCAGCTGCTGACAATCAATACACATACGTATAGAACCATCCTTCTTATTTACGAACAACACCGGTGCACCCCAAGGTGACACACTAGGCTGAATGAACCCCTTATCTAGGAGTTCCTGAAGGTGCTCCTTTAATTCCTTTAGCTCCGCTGGTGCCATACTATAAGGTGGAATAGAAATAGGCTAGGTACCTAGCACCAGGTCAATACCAAAATCAATGTCCCTGTTAGGCGGAATGTCTGGCAGGTCTGCAGGAAATACGTCCGAAAAGTCACGGATCACAGGAATAGAATCAATAGCGGAAGCCTCACCATTGACATCCCTCACAAAAGCCAGATAAGATAGACACCCCTTCTCAACCATGCGCCGAGCCTTCAGGTAGGAAATCACCTTGCTAGGCATATACTCAGAAGAACCTCTCCACTCAACCCTCGGACATCCTGGCATAGCTAAGGTCACGGTCTTAGTGTGACAATCAAGAACAACATGACACGGAGATAACCAATCCATGCCCAATATCATAGCAAAATTGACCATGCTGAGTAATAGTAGGTCCACTCGGGTCTCCAGATCCCCAATAGATATCACACACGACTGATACACACGGTCCACAACAATAGTATCGCCAACTAGAGTCGACACATGAATAGATGTAACTTATGGCTCACGGGGCATATCCCAAAAATGGGCCAAATATGAGGAAACATAGGAATATGTAGAACCAGGGTCAAATAAAGCAAAAGCATCTCGACAACAAACTAAGAAAATACCTACGATCACTTCATCGGAGGCTATAGCATCCGACCTGGCTGAAAATGCATACATACGGGCCTGACCTCCACCTGCTCGACCTCCCCCTCTAGGGCAGCCTCCAGTTGACTAACCACCAACCATGGCTGCCTGGGTGGGTGGTGAAGTAACAGGAGCTGAAGTGGAGCACTGGCCCCTCTGTTGAGAATAACCACCGGGACGACGGGGACACTACCTCCACATGTGCCCAAACTTTCCATACTCAAAACAACTCCCTGGAGCTGGAGGCGAGGACTAATAGAAACCCGTGGAACTAGAACGACCACTGGAAGACTCATGCATAGAATAACTCTGAACTGGTGGTGCTCGAGTTTCACTCTCAGCTGGGAGGGCACCGAATGAAGTACGGCCTGGCGAAGAACCATAGGGACCATACCGCGAAGGTGCACCACTATAAGCTGGGCGGACTGACTGAGGAGGCCTGAATGAACGACCTCTATCGTGCTGAAACTGCCCCCTGTAGGGAGTACCACTAGAACTGCCCGATCCACGAGGCCTCTTGACCTCCCTCTCCTCCCGCTCCTGGCGGTGAACCGACTCAATATCTCGAGAAATATCAACGACCTGCTTGAATGTAGCATCTGATACTCTCTCCCGAGTCATAAATAGGCGGAGCTGATAAGTGAGGCCATCCACGAATCTCCTAACCCTCTCCATATAAGTAGGGACCAACTCGGTAGCATGACGAGCCAACTCCAAAAACCGCATCCCATATTGTGTCACTGATAACTCACCCTGACGCAGCTGCTCAAAAAGCCTGCGAGATTGAGGTAAATACTTCTCCAGGAAGACAATGGAGAACTGCTGCCAGGTGAGGGGTGCTGAACCAACAGGACTACACCTCTCAAAAGATTCCCACCAAGTGAAAGTAGAACCAGAAAACTGAAATGTAGCAAATGAGACCCCACTGGTCTCCAAAATCCCAGCAGTACGCAGCATCCTCTGACACTTATCCAGAAACCCTGGGCATCCTCGCCCTCAACACCACTGAATGTCGGTGGCTGTAGTCTACTAAATTCTCTCCAGTCTACACTGCTGGGCAACTGGCTGGGCTGGAACCGCCCCCGATATCTGATGGCCCTGAGTACCATGCTCAGGTGTCCGGGGAACTGGAGTCTGACTGCCTCCCCCAGCTTGAGAAGTAGCGACAAATGATTGAGCAAGGGTGGTACACACCGTCAAGTTCTGGGACAAGGTCTCTTGAAGACATATAATGACAATAGGCACTGTCGGTTCCTGAGCCTGCCCCGCTGGAGTATCCGTGGCGGGAATCTGACCCTGAACAGTAGGGGGATCAACTTGCACTGCCTTAGCTACTGCACGGGCTTGCCCCTACCTCTACCACATCCTAGACCTCTCGTTGGTCTAGCTGGTGGCTGAACATCCTGATCGGTAGTGCGAGTCCTCACCATCTGCGAGAGAAGGAAACATCAGAAGTTTAGATTTCCAGAATCAACAAAATGGCATGACAGAATTCAAGAAAATAAGATTGTTCCTAAGGGTTCCGCAGCCTCTCGAAGATAAGTACAGACGTGTCCGTACCGACCCGTAAGACTCTACTAAACCTGCTCATGAGTGTTGAGTCCTATGTAACCTAGGCTCTCATACCAACTTGTCACGACCCCAAATCCTAAACCGGCCGTGATGGCGCCTATCGTGAAACTAGGCTAGCCAATTTACACACTTACATTTTCTTTCAAAAAGTCCCAACTCATTTCCAAGCATTTCATAAAGTATATAAAATTACTGAATTCATTAGGCAAAATAAACAGTTAAACAGTCCAACCAACCTCATTAGCCGGAGCCAACATGTCATGAGCATCTAAGAAAAATATGCCAAAAGGTATAGTATTATGATACAAAACCCCCAAACGAATAGCTAGATACATTAAAAGAAGGGAAAACAGAGGTGCTGCAGACGTTAAACAGCTACCTCTATATCCCGAACTCCGGCTACGCACGAAATACATGGCTAACGCTCGGTATCTGCACCTGAATCTTCACACAAGGGTGCGGGGAGTAATGTGAGTACGCCAACTCAGTAGTAATAAAAATAAATCAAGTCTAAGCGGCAAGAAACACATAAAAATCGATATCAAAATTCACAATATGCACATCCTTTCTTTTCAACAGTATATACATAGATATATGAAATCATCATGCCTTAAAAACAACATCAGCAAAATCCTTTGAAAAATGTGTTCTTCAACAATTTCGGAAATAAAAATATCCGAAAGATTTAGTGTAAAAATGAAATAAATCATAAGTAGCCCCTCGGGCAAAAACATGAATCATAAATCGCCCGTCAGGCAGAACATCACTCAGCACCTCACAACCACTCAGTATCAGCCCCTCGGGCAACCTCACTGTCACTCATGCCTCCCAATCACTTATCACTCGGCACTCGGCAATAAACAATTAGCACTCAGTAGGTACTTGCGCTTACTAGGGGTGTGTACAAACTCTAGAGGGGCTCCTTCATCCCAAGCGCTAATATCAAGCCACCTCTTAGCGTATCATATCCTTACAAATCAGGCCCTTGGCCTCACTCAGTCAGAACCTCTCAAAAGCCCCTCAGGCGTATCAGTAAACGGAGTACTCGACCCAAAATATCATTTTATATCTTCAAAATAGTGTAAATAAGGTTGAGTTTCAAAAACAGTTAAGAACAACATGACTCAGTGTAAATTATAAATCAATAGTGAGGAAATAGCAGTAAAAATACCCCAAGGGGTCTAAACAAGTCGGCACGAGGCCCCAAACATGGCTTATAGCCCAAATATAGCAATAGTTTTTTGAACACAATTTAACATATGATTTAGAGTAAAATACGCAACTCAATAGTTTCCGTAGAGAGGACCAAGTCCAATCCAAAAATAAGTGCGTGCCACATACTCGTCATCCAACATGTTCGCCATTCTAAAAACAATGGAAAATATGAAGTCCGGCTTTTCATACCCTCAGGACAAGATTTATAACCATTACTTACCTCTATCGAGCCACAATACTAGTCCGCGATGCTATTGCCCCTCAAATTGTCTCCCGATTACTCCGAATCTAACCAAAACATGATTAACATCATCAATATACGCTAAAGGAACACAACCCAATCGAAAACTATCAATTTACACAAAAAACTCAAAATTCGGCCAAACTGAGCCCCAAGCCCACGTCTCAAAATTCGATAAAATTTGCATCACTAGAGTCCTTGTCCTCCCACGATTCTATGCATACCAAGAACACTAAAATCAGACCACAATTGCCCACTCAAATCACCAAAAGAATTTTCCAAATTTTTCCTCCCATTTTTCCCAACTTTTCTAATTTAATTCCTCAAATTGCATGGTGAAAAACAAGACAAATTCATGAAATTGAACCAAAAATGATTGAAGAACGCTTACCACAAGAACCCCACTGAAAGCTCGTCCAAAATCTCCTCTCCCCGAGCTCTCTAATTAAATATTGAGTTATGGCCAAGAACCCTCGAATTTAGAACTTAAACTGTCTTCCCAGACTTTTCTTCATCGCGAACGTATCACATTGACCGCGTTCACATAGAGCAATCCAACAGGCCCCTAATTTTTACTCTACGCGAATGCACCAAAAGACATGCGAACACACTGCTCCACTACCCCATGCCTTCACGAACGCATGGGCTCCTACGCGATCGCATAGGCCAATGGGCCTGAGGTCCTCAGGTGCTTCCTACTCTACGCGAACGCACGCATAACCCCGCGTTCGCGATGGTCACCCTTCTCAACACTCTGCGTTCGCACCCTTTCGCCGGTGAACACATTGAACAACTGCCCTCCTTCCACCAAACAATCTATGCGAACGCGAGCCCTCTCTATGTGAACGCGGTCTATGGAACTTTCAGAGTTCCAGATTTACTAGAAGTTCTAGGGTTTATGATTTCCCCAACTGTTGCATTAATTCCTAGCACGTTAGCTATAATCTCGCCGCACTACTTTCTAAATATGATGAGTTATTTTTTATCGCAAATATCTCTCGATCAATTACGATAATTTACTAGAAGTATTCTATCGAATTACTCTAGCTAACAATTCGTACAACTCACTCTTGCTGAAAATTCGTACAACTCATTCATGCCAAAGCTTTGTTATCTCTAATCCCGCTTTTAAATCCAAGTAATTAATCTTTTAACTTACTTGATAATTTACTAGAAGTGGCATTGTTCAACAACAATCTGATCAAGTGTTATCTCTCAAGAAACACAATATATCTAGACACGATTAATCAAAAGTCATTCAATTAACCACAAGAAGAAGATAGTTGAAGAATAAGAGAGTAAAAATGGCAATATCGATACACAATCAATAATTCGTCCAACAATTGGTTCCATCAACCCTAGATGACGGTTTTATCTACTCATAATACTTTGTAAAATTAAAATATAAAAAGTCATAACCAACAATGTAAATATGAGAAGAAAGTGAAAACTTGTAGAAGAATTCTCCGCCTTTTTTCTTGTGTGTTCTTGCCTCCCAAGGTAAACCCTTCTAAAACGGCTTGGAGTTGTATTTATACCGAATAGGGTTGATGTGGGGCGTCCTTGATCTCCCTTAATTCGAAAAGGACACGGTGAGTTGCGTGCTAGAGTTGCTGGAACGCACGACTTCTAGCGCGCTCCCAATTATTTCTTCTTCTTCTTCTTCTTCTTCTTCTTCTTCTTTGTTCTTTCGCGTTCCAGGTCCGGTGTTAACCTCCATACTTTGCTATTTTTTGTTTATTTCCTAAGCCATTTCGCACCTACCTTCATGCAATGTACCAATTGTGCACATTCCCAGATCTTGCATCTCTATCTTTTTGTATCAAACCGTCCAATTCTTGCCAACTTCCATCCAAATTCACTCCTACACATGATAAACATGTAATGAGTATATTTCATGTCTATAAGCATGTGATATCCCGTAACTCACATACAAAATGATAAGAAACTATGCTAGAAAATGTGCATTTTTAGTCATTTATCACCATCCCACACTTAAACTCTTGCATGCCCTCGAGCAGCTCAAAATTAAGCATATTGGCAAGTAACACAATTTCAAAGCATACTCAAGCATCATAGCAATGTCAATGGTTTATATCAACTCTTATAACCTAGAATAAGAGTGATTGACTGCTTTCATCGTTCTTAGACCAATGCCATTTAAAATATATTTGTGACTCTTCTAAATTAGACTAAAAAATTAACTCTAATACATTCCATACTATGACTTGCTTCTTGTGCCAACCCAAAAATCAAGGACTTTACCAATCTTTCGCAAATCATGTGTCCCTACCAACAGTCACATAGAGAAGTAGTCTACACACTCAAATATAAGCGCAAGTGTAATCTAAGGACTCAAATAATGAAAGAATTCACTCGCTCTCACAATGAAACTCGTATTCCACTCAAGTTTGTACGATAGGATTGCCTGTAGTGTAAGACTCGACTAATTTATGCTTGCAAAATCTAGGATCAAGTAGGAGTTTAATGGTTTTAATGTAGGCTAAAGGATGTGTAGGATATATATATATATATATATATATATATATATATATATATTGGTTTTTATGTAGGATAAAATATGTGTAATATATATATATATATATATATATATATATATATATATATATATATAACCCTCCTAAGAACTTTAATACACAACACTTCACTTTTAAGCACCTTCGTTTCATGACTAATTTGATGTTTTTCCTTTAAATCATACTCATTTAAGCCATCCTTCATTAAACACATCAACATGCAGGTACTTACTAGCCCGAATAAAAATATGGCCTTTCTATGGTTCCACTCAAAAGCTACCCAATCTATTTCTTTACTATTTCAGCGACTTAAGTTCTTTCGGAGGTCAATGGTGAACCATATATGATTTAGAATAAGACAGGGGTTAGCTCGTAATGTGGGTGCCAAATAAAAAGGTCTAAAGGATCAAAAGGTCTAACTACGGATAATGTTATCACTGGTAGGTATATAGGCTGAAGGTTCAATCAAAGAAACGAGTATTTCATTTCCTAGACTCATAATACTTAATCATTTCGCTTCGACTCACACACGGGGCAAGTTCTAGACTATCAAGGATGGCACAAAGTACAAAAAAATCTAACCTTACACAATGCACATGACTTACTCAGTATGGCTCAAACCCGACTCTCAAGTTAAAGCAACTAGCATAGTCATCATAAAATTCAAACACTGGGAAGTAACAACAAGAGTCGATAGACGATCCCAAGTGTCAAAAGAAAACCACATATACTCTCAAGGCATATAGTCACAAGAATTAAGAAGAAAGTACTTAGCACAAATGCTCCGAAGAAAAGAATGGGGGAGAGAAGAAAGAGAACAAAACAAAAAAATCGTTTTGTATTTTTCTTTAGACTTTAGTCCCTCAAGAACTGTCTAGGAAATTCGTCGTCGGGAAAATTCTGAAAATTTAATTACAAAGTTTGAAAATTCTACCTAAAAATACTGGTTCAATAAAAAGGCCTCCTTAGGAGAGAACCGTGGTATAAAGAAAATCTGGGATTAAGCCACTAAAAAAAGCTACTATAATTATACAATTACAATGGTCGTAAGTGTGATCATGCAATTAAAAATGTATCATTAGCAATCAAGCACATGCTAAAAAAATCAAAATCTGACAGCCCACCCCACACTCAAGAATGTGCAGTGTCCTCAGTTGCACAACATCACAAAAAAATAAATAAGCAAGATCAAAAGCAGAGCGGGTATCAGAAACTCCCTCATTATCACTTTGGCGGAAACAAGGACCGGTTGTGAGCTTCAGTCCTCGATGTTGATGGATCCTATAGTGCGATACTAGATGTGTCAACAACCACTATCAGCACTCCCTCCCTAGTCAGGGCACCCTCTATCACAACCTTTTCACGAACCTCGGTTTTCTCATTAGTAAGGGTGCCATCAATAAAACTCATCAAGGTCGCGTCGAAATCCGTTTGTACTCCCGCATGCCTGATATGTCTCACCCCACGAACTACATCAAGAAGAATGGAAAACTTCTCTCCCATCCTTCGATCTATGGCATCATAAGCATCCTGAAATTCACGATCATGTGCCTCTAAATCAAACCTCAGCTGGTGGATCTCACGCTCCATAGTTTCTATTCTATCACCCTGGTCCAATTTCTTTAACTGTTTCTCATTCGGGTCTGGGACGTGGAAGTAGTCATGGGGTTTATAATCTATAACCTTGCTCAACTCATCAGTCGCCTTACCTAACTTGAACTTCTCACATAATGCAGTCAAAGTTTGGGCGAAGTAGAGCGTGCACTGTATGTTAGTGCGAGTCTTTTGCATTTGACTTCGCATGAACACACCAATGTTGATTAGTATACATGTCATCAAGGCATATGTTAAACCCCATGTTTTTATACGTGGATGTATGCTACAAGTAAATCGACATAAGTTCGGGAATGAGATTTATTTTGAATTTATAAGTATCACGCTATTTCAAACAAGGGATAAGTAAAGTTGTGAATGTGAAAGGGTAAGTGAATCGAAAAAATGACTTTCATCAAGGTTTTGCATTTTTGAATAAAATTCGGCCCGAGCTAAAATTTCCGGTATTTATGGACTAGTACTATACAAGGTACCACATGGCTATAATAGTAAGGTAAATAAGGTATGTTAATAGTAGGTAGTATTTTAAGTAATTTGAGATAATTCATAATTATATGGGTAATTGGTTAATGGGAGATTAAAGGGTTAATCAAATGATTAGTGGGTAATTAATCCAAATATTTGGATAAGTATAGTATGTCCAAACGTAGCAGCCAAGATTTGATTGAAGTGTGACTCTTACAATTGAGTGATTTGGTGGCAAGTAGTTAGGATTATAATTCAAGAAAGGATTCATAAATTTAGAAAATAAAAGGATTCATTTACCTAAAATTTGAGGATATATAATAGACCTCTCCAAGAGACTACCTGAAGCCCAAAAAAATGCAAGAATATTTTGCAATAGATCGAACCGAGAAGGTGTAAACGTTTACGCCTATGTACGGATCTTTAAAAGATTGAACAGAGATTTTTTATATTTTAAGGGAGTACGGTGTAAACCTTCTAAAGAATATCACATGGATTTTCCCTACTCCAGGTATGTTAAGGCTATCCATTCTTACTTTTGGCATGATCTACACGACACAAGCGAAATGAGGGAATGCACAACTTCCATATATTACTCTATTCGTAGAAATGCGAGAGATGTATATATTCTTATTCTCCCATGTGTCATATTATTATATCATTTGTTCATGGGTCTCAAATATACGTATATTTGTAAATTTTATTTCATGGTGTTATTCAGAGGCATAATGGTCTTATGATATACCAAGAGATTTTATTAACATATTTCATATGCATTTTATGCATTTATACATGCACATTGACCCATGACTAGATGGCGTTATATACGTGTATATATGTATGTATATATATGTATATGAGATATGGTAAATGTTATGTCATTATATACGCACCACCACCTAATCAGTTGATATACGTTGATGATTTGCCCACAGTAACCGAGATGATATGATGTGATGCCCTCAGAGGCCTGATGATATTATGAAACATGTACCTATGCACGACATGAAATTCATACGCACATGCATGAAACTATAATTATTACATGATTTATAGAGTTATCCAGACTTACAGGTTGAGTCATTTACCCTATATTTCTTCCATGTTTGTTATGTATTTATTTATGTGACTTACATACTCAGTGCATTATTTGTTCTGATGTCCCTTTTTCCTAGGGACGCTGCGTTTCATGCCTGCAGGTCACGATAAATAGATCGAGAGCTTTCTAAGTAGGCTATCAGCTCAGCGGAAGATATTGGTGTGCTACATTTGCTTCAGAGTTGCTCGTTTGGTTAGTATGATTTAGACGTGTATAGCTTTATGGCGGGACTCTGTCCTGGCCTTTATGAAAATTATGTATTCTTAGAGGCTTGTAGACAGATGTCATGTACATAAAAGATTGTATGGCCTTGTCGGCTTATGTTTAGTATACGAGTCGATAATTGGTCTTATAGGCTCGTTTGTCTTATGTATAAGTTAGTATCTCACGGTGTATTTTACTTATCTCAGGGAAGCCTTCCGGCTCAGTTATCTACGATAGCATGATACATTATGTTGGTACTCGTTTGAGGAAGGTACTGGGTGCCCGTTGCGGCCCATCGGTTTGGGTCGTGACAAAGTGGTATCAGAGCAGTTCTTTCCTAGAGAGTCTACAAGTCGTGTCTAGTAGAGACTTGTTTATGGGTGTGTTGTGCACCACACTTATAGGCAGTAGGCTACAGGGCATTTAGGACTGTCACTCTTTCTTCTTACTCTAGATCGTGTGATAGAGCTCACTTATAAGAATTCAAAATCCTAACTTATATTCATAATAAAGAGATACATACATCCAGAAAGACATGTGGTAGGAGATATAGCTATGGACGAGTTGAGTCAGAAGGACTAGATTTTTCATGATGCTTACGATAAGTAAATGTAAGGCCTTCAGTAGATCATGTGTGTACTAAGATGTATAAGCCTCTTGATAAGGAGCTTTAAGGCAAGAATATCTATCCACACTTATGGTGAAAGACAATGAGAGATTCCAAAGATAAACACAAGTTTCAAGAAGAAAAAGAAGCAAGATGAAGAAGGGTACGAGGAGCCCAGTTAATGAAGGTAAACAATATTTACAACTCAGATAGAGAAATAAAAGCCTTTTGGGTTACCTTCAACAGTAACAGAGGTATGTATAATTGGCCACACTGATCTAAGTTATGCTTTATGAGAGGTAACAAATATGGTTTAAGAGAAGGAAATAATATCACGATCTGGTTGGGGTTATAGTGACCCAAAATGGTGGATGAATTGTTTGTGTTAGTTGACATTGCCGAAGGATATTGAAAACATGCTAATAGATATCCCTGTGAGACACCTAGATGGTGCACTATAAAAAAGTACATCTAGATATGAGTACTACGAAGATAGGCACTAAAATCCTGGAGGGGATAAATATTACCTTGGTGTGACTTTCGTCCCTAGTAGAGCGAGAACATTGACAAACCCGAAGAGCCGATGAATGAAGCAAGGGGAGCTAAAAGCAAAAGAATATCTTGTTGAAGTTTTCACAAGAAAAGAGATAGGTAGAAATATTAGCAAAGTAATGAGAAGAGAGATGAGGAATAATTATGAGTAAGATGTGAAACATGGATGACAACGATGGAAAAATAAAATGATATGACCGAATTACATAGTCGATAATCAAGGGAAGGAAAAAATGAGAGGTGCCAGGCCTGGAGACAACAAAGAGTATAGGCCATATTGTCACATCCTAATTTCAAGAAATAAGTTCGTAACCACAATGCAACTAAGAGAAGGAATTTTTAGACCTTAGAATGATAGAAATCAGTATGGGATGGTAAATAGGATAAACTAAATATGAATTAGGGATTGAGTGATTGATAATAGTCGGCATCATAAGAATTTCAGATTTTGCTCCGACAATAACCGAATGGACGACATAAGAAGATTCATGAGAAATTCAGAGAATGGTCATTCAGGATGACGCTTGTCACGCCCCAAAACCGAGGGACGAGACCGGCGCCCAACCGGATGAACCCGGTGAAGCGGACCTGGATTGCCTTTCCACCCAACGCATTTCCCCGTGTTCATAATGTACATTTTATAAGTGAAATAGCAAAATAAAATCAGGCATGCATCTACAACATAAATCCCTTTCTTCTTTTAACATTTTCAACATTAGATCTTACCAAAACATACATACTAAGTACAACATTTCCGATACCGAACCACGATTACGAGTAATTATAACAATTACCCAAAATATGTTTACAACCCACATAGTGTCTACGGAGCCTCTAAATGTGCAGAGAAGAATACATAGATTTGCCGGTAACAAGACCCCGACTATACCTCAAAAGGAATGACATAAAACAAAATGAGTCAACATGATTTACACACAGCCCCGAGAGGAAGTGGGTCTCACCAAGACTGTTGAAGAGATGGAAGGAAAGGCACCACTATCGGCGATCGGCGCTACCTGCTACAGAAACACTTACGTCCATTTAAAAGATGTAGCGCCCCAGACAAAAGGGACGTTAGTACCATTGAATAGCACTAGTATGTATGAATAAACCTACTCTATATATGATAAACATCAACACTCAACACAAATAAAGGCATTAGATAACAATACACCGAGGCAAGGAAAAAAAACACAAACAAGAGCTACCACAACCCTCATCCCGTTTTTCCATCTTTTGGTTAATGTAATTTTAAGCTCATCTTGTTATTATTATTACTGATCCACCGTGTCGTTTTCATACGGAGTCCGATCTCTGCTCGATCGGCTAAGCCATCCTAGGTGAGGTCCGAATTTCAATCACATCACATATAACCAGCGTGAATTATTCTCACGGAGTTCGATCTCTGCCCGAATCGGCAAGGCTAACACCGTGGCTTGTGCACAACACACGGAGTCCGATCTCTGGCCGATTGGCTAGGGCATCTCAACTGTAAATAGTGATGACAATAATCATCATCAAATCATAATCATATAACAATATCAAGTCATCCATGTGTACGACATGGAGTCCGATCCCAGCCAGACCGGATAGGCCTTCTCACCCCTAGGACATTCTCCTGGTACAATTATGGGTATTTTAGATCACTTACATCAATTTTAACCTTTTTGATCCCCAACACATATTTTTCTTTGATTCGTCTTTCATATCATTAGAATCCTTTGATTCACTTTTAACAACAATTCTTCCTTTAATCCATATTCCATAACCATCTCTTCCATTAATT
Source organism: Nicotiana knightiana (assembly GCA_005239525.1). Taxonomy (NCBI): domain Eukaryota; kingdom Viridiplantae; phylum Streptophyta; class Magnoliopsida; order Solanales; family Solanaceae; genus Nicotiana; species Nicotiana knightiana. The sequence continues at coordinate 28,229 of ML376359.1, read as the reverse complement.
TATGTTTCACAACAATTCAACCTCATGTTTCGCATTTCACATCATTACCGTCTCTTTACCAACATTTCATATCATAGCAACTTTTGATTCAGATTTCGTACCATTCTAGTCTTTCATAATTACCACACCCATCACATGAAAGGATCACACACATAGTAGAAGAAGGAATAACATGATCACAACTCATATACTCAAGTAGTACAACGATATAGTATTAGCATGGAATGACATAGAAGCAAAGATTCCTCAACTACGCACATAGAAAACATAAATTCTATAGATATCCGACAAGAGAATTATACCTGGAAGGTGAGCACCATGGGTTTGTCGTATGAGGATTAGAGTTAGCCATACATACCTTGAGTTGGAATTTCTCTATAATTTCTATCCAAAATCACCGGACCTTCTAGCGCCCTCAATATAATTTACAATGTGACACATTCAAACTTAGAGTTAGGAACCTTGGACTCATTTGGACATTTTATCAACTATTATGTGGTCCTTTAGATTAACTAACCCCTTTTTAGTGAAAGAATGCCCTAGCTTACTTCCCTTTTGCTAGATTATGGAAGATTATTCACATGCATGCAAGTTTTCACCTTTTTATTTTGAAGACCCAACCTATGTGTGTTTTATTATTACACAAAATCTGAGAAATTGGGGAAATAGGGTGAAGCTTTAACTCTTTGAGTGAAGGAGATGACAATAACTTGATAATTTCCGTGCTTGAGTTATTTTGGAAAACAAAATTAGATGATGTTGGAACCTTCTCTCTCAAGAAGTCTCTTCTTCTCTCTCTAATTTTTGTCAGAAGATCTTTAAAAATGAAGGGAAGAGGTGTTTTATAAAACAGGGGTTCGCCTTTTAAACTTAGAAAAAAAGGAGCCCCGACACGGAGATGCGGTCACAAATGCGACCGCATTCCTGCTATGTGGTCTGCATTCCTGTCGCATAAATGGCCCTTGAAATGGGCCGAAGGAGACCAGACTGCCCAGGTATGCGACCATTATTCGGTCTGCATACTTGTTATGCGATCGCATAATCTCCCACCCAAAAACCATGGGGAAATAATGCGACAACTATGCAGCCCCCACTCGTGAAATCCGATCACATTTTAGGCCGCATATTGTCCTCAAAATTGACAGCAAACTGTCCAGGTATGCGACCACTATGCGGTCCACATACCTGTTACGGGATCGCATAGTGCGTCGCATAACGCGCAATTTCTAGAAAATTTAATCTTTCAAGTTCTGGGATACTTTTTACTCAAAATAGGACCGTTTTAAGAATTTCTACAATTATAACAGCACAAGGACCTACTCGGGCATTATTTTTGATGTAGAAATTTTTACGGGTCTTTACATCCTCCCCCACTTAAAACCATTCGTCCTCGAATGAGGATCGGAAAATCACTTTGTTTGAAAACATAATATGCCAACCCCCAATTTCTACTAACTCCGATATTTTCTGAAAATTTTGCCAGAGTTTCCTCAGTAATTAGGCCTATCTATCTGTCAGAGAGCCCCCGAAACACATATTCTCAACCAATTCCACACATAAATAGTTATTTCATGGCCTTGCACATAATTTGGTCACCTCGACAAGTCCCGTAGAATTCAATTGATTCAACATGCCATATACGCTTCAATTAATCATTACCAATCTACACTTCAATTAATCATTTAACTACCACATGAGTTTCACATAATTTCACTTACTCCAAGGGGTTGCACATTACTCAAATAGTCACAACATACAGAATTATGGCACAACTTGAGAAGTTACAATAGTAGAGTAATTAGGGGAAAATGGGGTGCTTTTGCACAAAACTGAACATAACATATAATTTCTTAGTGAGGACGGTTCGCACGATCACTACTAGACTTATTCAAACAAATGGGGATATTTTTGTTTCATCTCATTTTCCGCTTCCCACGTGGCTTCCTCAACTTGCTGGCTTCGCCATAAAACTTTAATTGAAGCAATTTCTTTGTTCCTCAATGTACGGACTTGCCTATCAAGAATAGCAACCGGTATGTCTTCATGCGATAATTCTTCATTAACTTCAATAGTCTCAACTGGCACGATGACTGATAGATCTCCAACCACTTTCTTCAACATAGACACATGGAACATCGGGTGCACTAATGACATCTCAGGGGGCAATTCCATCCTATAAGCCACCTATCCTATCCTTTGAGAAATCCTATATGGCCCGACATACCTTGGGCTCAATTTCACTTTCTTCCCAAACCGCATTACTCCCTTCATGGGAGACACCTTCTAGAATACCCAATCGCCTATTTGGAATTCCAAATCTCTACAACGAACGTCCGCATAGGATTTCTGACGACTCTGAGCAGCTTTCATCCTCTCCTGAATGACTCTAACTTTTTCCATAGCTTGGTGCACAAGGTCTGGTCCTAACAATTCTGCCTCACCAACCTCAAACCATCCGATCGGAGATCTTTATCTCCTTCTGTACAATGCCTCAAATGGGGCCATCTGAATACTAGCATGGAAACTGTTATTATAAGCAAATTCTATAAGCGCCACGTGATCATCCCAACTACCCTTGAAATCTAATACACAAGCCCGTAACATGTCTTCAAGCGTCTAAATGGTTCGCTCTGCCTACCCATCAGTTTGTTGATGGAATGATGTGCTGAGATTTACCTGAGTACCCAAACCTTGCTGAAACTTTCTCCAAAAGTTAGCTGTGAACTGGGCCCCTCGATCCGAGATAATAGAAATTGGAGTGCCATGAAGCCTTACTATTCTTCGATATACATCTGAGCATACTATTCTGCAGTATCGGTGGACTTGACTGGCAAGAAGTGAGCTGATTTTGTGAGTCGATCAACTATCACCCAAATCGAGTCGAACTTTCGCTGAGTGCGGGGTCACCCTACCATAAAGTCCATATTGATCATCTCCCATTTGCACATCGGTATTTCCGTAAGCAACGTCAACCCACCGGGCCTCTAATGCTCGGCCTTCACTTGCTGACAATTTGAACAACTTAGCCACGATTTCTGCCACACCCCTCTTCATACCATTCCACCAATTAATTTCCTTGAGATCGAGATATATTTTCGTAGAACCTGGGTGTACGGAATACCTGTAATTATGAGCCTCTGCCATTACCCTTTCCCGAAGATCATCCACATCTGGAACACATAACCTCTCTTGACACTGCAGGACACCATCATCATTGCTGAGTGAGAATGATGGAGTCTTGTGATTCAAAATTGCTTCCATCAATTGTGCAAAAGTCAGATCCATGAATTGCTTTCCCTCGACTTCTGCTACAAGTGAAGATTCTGCTCCATTACGCACCACGACATCACCTTCGCTTGTGGTCGAAAGACAGACCCCCAGACTAGCCAATTGATAAACTTCCTGAGCCAAAAGCCTCTAACCGGCATCCAAATGTGCCAAGCTACCCATGGATTTCCGACTAAGAGCGCCGGCTACCATATTCGCATTCCCTGGATGGTACAAAATATTCATATCATAGTCCTTGAGCAATTATAACCACCTCTGCTGCCTTAAGTTCAACTCCTTCTGCTTGAATAAATTGAAGACTCTTGTGGTCTGTGAACACGTCTACATGGACCCCATAAAGATAATGCCGCCAAATTTTCAATGCAAACACAACCGCCGAGAGCTCTAAATCATGCGTCGGATAATTCTTCTCGTGATTCTTGAACTACCTTGAAGCATATGCTATAACCTTACCACATTGCATCAACACACACCCCAAGCCAACCCTTGAAGCATCACAATAAACTACAAATCACTCCGAACCTTCTAGCAAGGTCAACATTGGTGCCGAAGTCAATTTCAATTTCAATTGCTGGAAACTCTTCTCACTAGCATCGGACCACATGAACTTAACCGCTTTCTGCGTCAGCTTAGTCAATGGGAAGGCGAGGGTAGAGAATCCCTCCATGAACTTCCGATAATACCCAGCTAGATCCAAGAAACTGCGAATCTCTGTTGGGGTCATTGGTCTAGGCCAATCCTTTACCGCTGCAATCTTTTAGGGATCAACCCGAATCCCTTCCCTGGAAACAATATGGCCCAAAAAATTGACTGATTCTAGCCAAAACTCACATTTTGAAAATTTTGCATACAATTGGTGCTGATGAAGAGTCTGCGGAACTACCCTATGGTTTCACAAATAAACAAGGATATCGTCAATGAAGACAATCAGAAAGGAGTCAAGAAACGGTTTGAAAACCGATTCATAAGATCCATAAAAGCTGTTGGGGCGTTGGTTAGCCATTACCAAGAACTCGAAGTGCCCATAACGATTCCTGAAGTCGGTCTTAGGAATATTCTGCTCTCTGATCTTTAACTGGTGAAACCCGGAACGCAAACCAATCTTTGAGAAGAACCTAGCACATTGCAATTGGTCGAACAAATCATCTATCCTAGGCAATGGGTACTTGCTTTTGATGGTGACCTTGTTGAGCTGCTGATAATCAATACACATCCGATGTGATCTATCCTTCTTTCTAACAAAAAGAACAGGTGCGCCCCAAGGCGACACTCTAGGCCTAATGAAACCCTTTTCAAATAAATCCTTCAATTGCTCTTTTAACTCTCTCAATTCTGCTGGCTCCATTCGGTAGGGTGGGATAGATATTGGCTACATATCTTGCAATACATCAATCCCAAAATCAATCTTTCTATCAGGTGGAATACCAAGAAGCACATCCGGAAAAACCACAAGAAACTCATTCATAACAGGCACAGATTCGGGAGCAGGCACCTCTGAAACGGTGTCCGTAACCTGGAACAAGTGGTAGATACACCACTTCTTGATCATCTTCGAGGCCTTAAGGTAGGAAATAAACCTGTCTCCTGGCACAACATCATTCCCCATCCATTCAATAACTGGTTCCTCAGGAAACTCGAGCCTCATAATTCTGGCTCGACAGTCGAGTTTAGAAAAGCATGAGTAGAGCCAATTCATCACCATAATCACATCATAATCTACCATTCATAGCTCAATAAGATCAGCCGTGGTATCTCGACCACACACCTTGACAACACAATTCCTATAGACTCGCACGACCGTAATAGAATCACCAACCGGAGTCAACACGGACAACAACTCATGAAGTTGTTCGGGTTCTACCCCAAAACATGAAGCAATAAAGGGAGTAACATATGAAAAAGAAGACACGGGATGAATAAGAGCATAAACATCATGTTTTTGAATAGTCGGAATACATGTGACAACAACTGGAGAAGCATCTGCACTCTGCGACCACTCAAAGCATAGAACCGAATGGGTCCTCCCCGACCTCGGGCACCACCCCTGGCTGCACCACGCCCTGCTGGTACTGAAGCGCCTCGGGCTGGTGGGTGTGCTGAAGGTGTAGCAGCTAAAGAAGTAGATGATTGGGCGACACCCCATCCTGCACGGATGAAGGGTAGTCTCTATGAACATGACACCTCACCCCACAACCATAGCATACCGGCCGATCCAGATAACAGGGCCCGGTATGAAACCTCTCCCACTTAGGGCATGGGCCCCTCTGCTGCTGCTGGAATCTCCCACCTGAACTGCCTAGCTGATGGAACCCCCTTCCGCTAGAACTGGCCCCAAAACGACCTCCCTACTGATGATGATGGTGACGCCCTGGTGGCGGGGCACTAGCTGGTGGCTGAGCATGAGACTGGGATGGTCCTGATGACCCTCTCCCAGGAACTTTTCTCCCTCCTCAAAAAGAACCCCCATGGTTGCCCGCCGACCGGGTTCTACTAATACTCTTTCTCTCTCCATCCTTATCTTCAATTTCTGAGCCTTCTTATCTTGGGAAAATCCTACAATCTTCTTATAGTTCATATCTAAATGCAGAGCAGCTGTAGCAGCTTCATTAATAACAAAGGGAGCAAGGCCCTGAACAAACTAGCGAACTCTGGCCTCCATAGTCGGCGTCATGTGGATAGCATACTAGGAAAAGCGCATGAACTCCATATGATACTCCCACACACTCCTGTTGCCCTACTTGAGGACCTCAAACTCTATAGCGCGGGCTTCCAGGGTCTCGGTAGGAAAGAAATGATCCATGAAAGCACCTACAAACTCATCCCACTTTGCTAGAGGGCTCCCCTCCCCACGGGATTCCTCCCACATTTCAAACCACGAATACGCTGCTCCCCTCAAACGGTAGGAATCTAACTCAACCCCCTCTGTATCTGTAGACTTCATAACCCGAAGAGTCTTGTACATATCATTTATAAAATCTTGAGGGTCGGCCTCCGGGTCGGTGCCTGTGAAATCTAGAGGGGCTAATCGCAGAAACTGGTTGACCCTGGAACCTGAAGAATCCCATTGCTCGCTAGAGGATGTAGGGGCGGCATGTGATCTTTGGTCCTGGGAGGCCACTAGCTGAGTCAACATCTGAATAGCGCCCCTGATGTCCCCATCAGAAATACCGGGACCGGAAGGTGAGATAGAAGAAGGATCAGGAACATCAGCGGGAGGGACTGTAGCACCCTCCGCTGGAGCAAGAATAGGAATATCCTGGCCTGGGATGGAAGAGTCAGGCAGATTCAGGGTCGGGGAATCATACTCACCCGCACCATCAGATAAAGAATTCACGGCCACTCCTAGGGTCGCATTGACCTATAGGATGAGTCGGGCTCTTTTCTTGGGTGCCATGTACTCAAAATTAGAACAATGCACGAGTTAGGGATAGACAACCTCACCTTCCACCACATCGCACGATATAGAATAACAATAAAAGGGTACTTTCCTAAATGCCCTTGCAGCCCCCTAATTATAGATGTGATCGACAACAATAAAAGGGTACTGTGGCTTGTGCATAGCACACAGAGTCCGATCTTTCCCCGATCAGCTGGGCCATCTCAACTGTAAACAGTGAGGACAATAATCATCATCAAATAATAATCATATCACAATATCAAGTCATCCATGTGTATGGCATGGAGTTCGATCCCAGCCAGACCGGATAGGCCTTCTCACCTCTAGGACATTCTCCTGGTACAATTATGGGTGTTTTAGATCACTTACATTACTTTTAACCTTTTTTATCCCCAACACATATTGTTCTACGATTCGTATTTCATATAATTAGAATCCTTTGATTCGCCTTTCACAACAATTCTTCCTTTAATCCATATTACATAACCATCCCTTCCATTAATTTATGTTTCACAACAACTCAACCTCATGTTTCACATTTCACATCATTACTGTCTCTTTACCCACATTTAATATCATAGCAACTTTTGATTCATATTTCGTACCATTCTGGTCTTTCATAATTACCAAATCCATCACATGCAAGTATCAAACGCATAGTAGAAGAAGGAATAAAATGATCACGACTCATATACTCAAGTAGCACAACGATATGGTATTAGCATGGAATGACATAGAAGCAAATATTCCTCAACTAGGCATATAGAACACATAAATTCCATAGATATCTGACAAGAGAATTATACCCGGAAGGTGAGCACCATGGGTTTATCATATGACGATTAGAGTTAGCCATACATACCTTGAGTGGAATTTCTCTATAATTTCTATTCAAAATCACCGGACCTTCTCGCGCCTTCAATCTAATTTACAATGTGACACATTCAAAATATAATTAGGAACCTTGGACTCATTTAGGCATTTTATCAACTACTATGTGGTCCTTTAGATTAACTAACCTCTTTTTAGTGAAAGAATACCCTAGCTTACTTCCCTTTTTCTAGATTATGGAAGATTATTCACATGCATGCAAGGTTTCATCTTTTTATCTTCATGACCCGACCTATGTGTGTTTTATTCTTACACAAAATCCGAGAAATGGGGGAAATAGGGTGAAGACTTACCTCTTTTAGTGAAGAAGATGATAATAACTTGATAATTTCCGGGATTGAGTTATTTTGGAAAACCAAATTAGATGATGTTGAAACCTTCTCTCTCAAGAACTCTCTTCTTCTCTCTCTATTTTTGGTCAGAAGATCGTTAAAAATGAAGGGAAAGGTGTTTTATAAAATAGGGTTTCGGATTTTAAACTTAGAAAAAAGGAGCCCCGACACAGAGATGCGGTCAGGAATGCGATCGCATTCCTGCTATGCAGTCCGCATTTCTGTCGCATAAATGGCCCTCTAAATGGGCCAAAAGGAGACCGGACTGCCCATGTATGCGACCACTATGCGGTCTGCATACCTGTTACGCGATCGCATAACCTCCCTCGCAAAAACCATGGGGAAAGAATGCGACAACTATGCGGCCCGTATTCGTGAAATGCGATCACATTTTAGGCGGCATAGCTGTCCTCAAAATGGAAAGCAAACTGTCTAGGTATGCGACCACTATGCGGTCCGCATACCTGTTATGCAATTGCATAGTGTGTCGCATAACGCGCAATTTCTGGAAAATTTAATATTTCAAGTTCTGGGATACTTTTTACCCAAAATAGGACCGTTTTAAGAATTTCTAGAGTTATAACAGCATAAGGACCTACTCGGGCATTAGTTTTGACGTAGAAATTTTTACGGGTCTTTACAACGCTTTCCTAAAGCAAGCAATGTGAGCAGAGTTCACCTTAAGGGACTGTATGTGCTAGTTATACTAAGTGTCACCCTCGTGAGTAAGGAATTTTGTTATCCTTGGTACAGAAGGATTATCGTAAGGCGAGTAAGGGTCATTGATGATGTGAAAGGACGCCAAAGATGAAGAGGAAAAACATCTGTAAATAGGTCATCATAGCTCCAACTCTTAGTACTCCCCAAAAAGGGGGGAATATGGAATTATGTGACAGTAAGTAAGAATCAAGTGGATCTAGTAACTATGGAACAATAAAGGAAGGATGCGAAGAATGAGAAAGGGATGAGATTGCCCTTATTCAAATCCTATAGATATTCTAAGTTCCAGAATATTACGCAAACACGACGTCAATGAGTGGAAGTAAAGGTTCCTGCCCGAAATGTTATTGATAGATAAGGAGCTAGTATGAGCGGTAAGTTAAAACAAAAGAAATAACCCAAGGAAGATTACGCAAAAAATTGATATGAGAATGGGCTAACGAGTAGTTGGTAGTTTATAAAGGAAGAGCCTAGTTATGGCTAAATAAGAGGATACAGACGAGTCAGCAGATCATGCAAGATAAACATAGTAAAACTTAATATAGCGAATTCAGCCTCGCAGTAACGTCATTGTAATCCTTGAGAAGTATTTAGATAGGAGTGGGGCTGTCAAAGGTACCATATGAGTATTGTGGGAATGGAAGATAGTGCCACTGGGAAGGAAGTCAAAATATCAGTTCAGAAGCAACCTACAAGCACAAGGGCATTGAGGTAAGTAACTATGGATATTTTTAGGTGAGGAAGGACATAAATTTTTTTATTGGGTATACGATTTAATCAGCTCGTAGCTTTACAAGAGTCAGAGGGTCCTCCCTAATTGCTACAGTGAAATACTAGCCGAGGAGATGAGGAAGAAGGCTTCAATCTAAGCACAATGACCTAAAGAGGAAATGATCTTGTAATAACAGTTTCACAGCAACATTGTACGTCCTCCATAAGAAAGAGGAACCTATCGTGGCTAGTGAACGGGATGTAAAGTCAAAAGTAATATTCAAGATCATATGAGTTTCACGAAAATTCCCCCATGCTTGGGAACTAAGATAAGCTAAGCATGCTCGCAACAAGGAGGCAGAAGACCAGAAAAAGTGATATCATATGTTTAAAGATAGTTGAGAAGGAATGAAAGGAACTATTCGATGAATAATCCTGAGTTGGTTACGTTATAAGTGTACGTGAGGTTCCGGAATATACATATATGTTGACAATCATATAGCCATAGAAGACTCCAATATAAGTTAAAAGGAAGAATTGATTCCAGGTTATAGAGAAAGAATTGAATTATTAGAAGATTATATCCTGGATATCTATAGCGTCCAGGCAGGACTAAAGTAATAGCTAATACTATGGGCTTTAGATCGGAAGATAACTTAATCCTACACGAAGGTTGATCAAAGGGAAGAGGAAACTAAAGAGTTAAATCAACTAAGTAAATCAAGAGTTATCTTATTGAACTTAGAAAATTATAGAAATCATGGTCGAGAATATTGCAGGTCAAACATTAATATCAGAGGTACAAGAGAGACAGTACAACAACCATGGTCTATAACAGCTCTTCGATAAAGCCAGTTAGAAAATTAATAGCTTCATAAGAAATTAGTATAAAGCTCCCACCAGATTGTAGTATTATAATAAAGCTCCAAGTTGTGGACATGAATCATGCCTATGCGGAAGGGAGGTCATGAAAGAGATACAAGATGTGATGATAGATTTTAAGGTAAGTAAGGTAAAGGTGAACACCGTACGGGATATCCAAATGTAGAAGGTTGTGAGCAATTCATACTTTGGATAGAAGGCTGGAAGCGTGGGGATTCAGTATCCAGGAATGATAGCGACATCGTTAGTGGCATTTCTTCAAGCCTATGGTTTCTAGGTATCGAAAATCATGTCTAAGAGAATAAAGAAGAGTTAGAGACGATGTGATGTCTCGCTTGAAGTTCCCAAAATGATATAAGGAAATCTATGATGCAAGCAAGTGGAAAGGTTGCAAGTAATATAAATAGAGATGTGTAGGTCACAAGCTATAACAAAATGGATAAGTCCTCAGGATTAAGCCCATGAAAATAAGCAGAGCATATGGCTTCTCTAAGGTATAAAAATCTCACTGTATCCTGAATGAACTCAAAGGAGTCTAAGAATAATAAAATTTAGAAGAGATGGAATGCTGCCTTGTTAATAGAATGAGGGTGTAATTATTGTAGGCAAAGGATGATGTTTGGGACTTCGATTGAGTAATGATTTGACTAAGAAAAGAAAGGGATCTCATGAATTAGACATGATTAAAATACCCACGCAAGGTGAATCACATTTGGATGCTATGAGATACGGTTATGAAAACAGGGTATCCCCCCAGGTGGATCAATCTAATCATTTCAGATTTTTCTGGATAAAACGTGAATCCTAGCGGCAATATTACATAAACGGTTAAGATATCAGGGGTGGATTATGGATCAAATTTTAGGTGAATCAACAATGGATGGATAAAAGTTATAAAGTATGAGTGGATATTAGCCCGTCATTCTTAATATGAACAGTAATGTGGAAGCATTATAGGACATAGATTTATATGTATGGGATAAGCAATGAAAGTAACATGGGATTTGGTAGCAGATCTCAGTAACGAGAAATCGAGGTAAGAGTTATGGTATAGTATGACCTATGTAGATGCAGTAAAGTCATACAAATGGATAACCACGTCTATAAAATAATATATAGCAATATTCGTAAGTTCGACAAAATACCAAGCGAAGAACTTCAGGATTGGCTAAATGCTAAAAGAAAAAGGAGAGGAGAGTCGCATAGGCACACTTACATGGTCAGTATCGTAGAAGTTGCATGATGGAAGGTAGCAACAGTTACGATATTAGAAGGAATTCGATAACAACTCTTGGCGTGGGAAAGAGGCCTAAAGGGGGAATGCCCTGGCCTTTGGACTTATTCACATAACATCTGCCTAGATGGAAAGAGGACTACTAAAGTATTCACAAGAGCTATGGGATAAGGGAATGATAAGTGCATCAGTCAACATTCGAGGAAGAATGTTCCAAAAGGGGAATGATGTTACACCCAATGTTTTCGTACATGGAAGTACGCCACAAGTAAATCAATGTAAGTTCGGGAATGAGATTTATTTAGAAATTTATAAGTATCACGCTATTTCAAACAAGGGATAAGTAAATTTGTGAACATGAGAGGGTAAGAAAATCGAAAAAAATGAGTTTAGTCTAGGTTTGGCATTTTTGAATAAAAAACGGTCCGAGCTAAAATACCGGTATTTAGGGACTAGTACCATATAAGGTACCACATCGCCATGATAGTAAGGTAAATAAGGTATGTTAAAAGTGGGTAGTATTTTAAATAATTTGAGATAATTCGTAATTATGTGGGTAATTGGTTAATGGGTGATTAACAAGTTAATCAAATGATTAATGGGTGATTCATCCAAATATTTAATAAGTCTTGTATCTCTAAATGTGGTAGCCAAGATTTGATGGAACTGTGACTCTTACAATTGAGTGATTAGGTGGTAACTAGTTAGGATTATAATTCAAGCAAGGATTCATAAGTTTAGCAAATAAAAGACTTCATTTATCTAACATTTGAGTATATAGAATAGATCTCTCCAAGAGACTACATGAAGCCCAAAAAAATGCAAGAATATTTTGCAATAGATCGAACAGAGAACGTGTAAACCTTTACGCCTATGTACGGATCATTAAAAGATCGAACAAAAATTTTGTAAATTTTAAGGGAGTGCGGTGTAAACCTTCTCAAGAATATCACACAGAGAAATGAGAAAATGCACAACTTCCATAAATTACTCTATTCGTATAAATGCTAGACATGTATATATTATTATTCTCTCATGTTTCATATTATTCTATCATTTGTTCATGGGTCTCAAAAATACATAAATTAGTGAAGTTTATTTCATAGTATTTTTCAGAGGCATAATGGTCTTATGATATACCAAGAGATTTTATTAACATATTTCATATGCATTTCATGCATTTATACATGCACATTGACCAATGACCAGATGGCGTTATATACGCGTATATATGTATGTATATATATGTATATGGGATATGGGAAAGATTATGGCGTTATATGCGCACCACCACTTGATCAACTAGTATACGTTGATTATTTGCCCACAGTGACTGTTATGATATGATGGGATGCCCTTAGAGGCCTGATGATATTATGAAACATGTACCTATGCATGACATGACATTCATACGCACATGCATGACACTATAATTATTTCATGATTTATAGAGTTATCCAGACTTACAGGTTGAGTCATTTACTCTATATTTATTCCATGTATGTTATGTATTTATTTATGGGCCTTACATACTTAGTACATTATTTGTTATGACGTCCCTTTTCCTTGGGGACACTGCGTTTCATGCCCGCAATTCCCGATAGATTGATCGAGAGCCTTCCAAGTAGGCTATCAGCTCAGCGGAAGATATTGGTGCGCTCCATTTTCTTCGGAGTTGCTCGTTCGGTTAGTATGATTTAGGCGTGTATTGCTTTATGGCGGGACTTCGTCCCGACCTTTATGAAAAATATGTATTCTTAGAGGCTTGTAGACAGATGTCATGGATTGTATGGCCTTGTTGGCCCATGTTCAGTATACGAGTCGATATTTGGTCTTATAGGCCTGTATGTCTTATGTATAAGTTGGTATCTCACAGTGTATTTTACTTATCTCACGACAGTCTTCCAGCTCAGTTATCTATGATAGTATGATACGTTATGTTGGCACTCGGTTGAGGAAGGTACTAGGTGCCCGTCGAAGCCCATCGGTTTGGGTCGTGGCAGCAAATACAATAAATAATCGTGTAAAACTCACAACGAACTTGTGAGTGGCCGGCATCAACCGCTAGGAGATCCAGTTCAACCATGATCAGGCTTCTTTGTTGAAGTATGTCTTTTTTAGCCCGTGTCTGGCATCAAATTTAGCTCTTACTATGTTATCAGTTAGAATAGCAAGCATATGAACAATGTTTGCCTTCTGTGCACTCCTCAAGTACCTGGACTCAAGTTGTACGCTACGTGGTAGTATCTGTTGGTAGAAGCTGCAAAAATATCTACCATCTGTCTATGGACCCAAACCATGTCATCACCTTGCTTCAGATTCACATTTGCATATAGCTCCCAAACAAGTGTCAAGTTTGCCTCGACTTTAGGCCCTTGAGAAAATCACTTCAAAACTCTGTTTTCATCTCAATCACAATATTCGAGCAACTCCTCCTGACATCATCGAATTTCAATGGGCATTCAAATAAATTTGGATTTACCTGCTTTTGGTTAATTTTCCCCATTTCCGCCATGCAAGTTCACTTACAAAGTCCGTCTCCCAAACAAATTTATCAACAACAACACTTGGTTCACCTTCCCCTTCTGGCGGCTGGACCTCCTCCTCAAACTCATCATCCTCTTTAGAATCATCATCCTCATAGCTAGAGTCAATTACTTTCTCCATTTTCCCGTTTCCTTGAACCTCGACCCTCTTACGCTTCTAAGACTATTGCGATTGTGAATCGCCTTTCCGAATTATAATGGGGACCTGTCAAGGCCTAGACTTTCGCGCTCGCTTAGCCCTCAGTGTTGGTGGGGCAGGAAGCTCCATAAGCACGGTGGTGGGCTCAGACACCACCTCACAATTCTTTGGCACAACTCTATCAGTATTTCACTTTTTTTTAATAATGTACTTACTTGGGAGCGTTCTAGGTCCAGTGCAACTCTGTATACTTCACTGTTTTGTACCACTGTCAGTGTGCCAACATCTGTGCAATGTGCTGGACCTAGCACACTTAGTCACAAATTTTTTTTCTTCACCCTTGAGCGATGCTTCCTTGCACTTTACCTGAAACACTGACAAACATGTCACACACCCCAAAAATAAAAATCAAAATCAAAGAGAAAAAATGAAAGAAATCACGAGCTTTAGGTTGCCTCCCAACAAGCGCTTGATTTAACATCATGGAACAATGATTTACAACAAAGCCATGGGTTGACTCCCAAGAAGCGCATAATTTAACATCGCGGCACAACAATTTACAAAAAAAGCTATGGGTTGTCTCGCTGGAAGTGCCTAATTTAACGTCGTGACATGACACAAGATTTCAGGATTATCTTTGCTCACATATTGGGGTTCGCTCAAGTACATCACCTATCTCTCTCCTTTTTTGTTAATCATTCCAATGTACTGCTTCAACCTTTGTCCATTCACTTTGAATTTGTTAGTCCCATCTTTGGACTCAATTTCTACCGCTCCACATGGGCATACTTGCCCAACTCAAAATTGTGACGACCCAAAGAGGTCATCACCTATTTTATTACCCATTCCGTACATTCAAGGCCTTGAAAACCTCATATGTAGTTGCCTCGATTTGTTTTTCCGGGCTCTTAACCGGACAACTTAAATATAAAATTATGTGAAAAATGCTATGATTTGATATTAAAATGAATAAATTTGACTTCGGTCAATATTTTGGATAAATGGACCCGGACCCGTGATTTGAAGGTCGCGGAGGGTCCATATGAAAATATGGGACTTGTGCGTATGCCGGGAATTGAATTCTGAGGTCCCAAGCCCGAGAAGTGAATTTTTGAGTAAAATTATTTTCGAAAAATATTTATGGAAATTGAAAATGAAATCTGATCAGAAAGTGATGGTATCGGACCCGTATTTTGGTTCCGACACTCGGTACAGGTCTTATATATATGGTTTAAGAAATTTCCGTAAAGTTTGGTTGAAATCAAATTTCGTTTGACGGGTTTCAGACTTAAAATGAAAAATTTGATGTTTTATGAAATTTGATAGAATTCATGGATTTTGAGGCTTAACTAGATGTATATGATGTCGTTTTGGCGAGTTGATCATACGGACAAGTTCGTAGGATGTTATGTGAGTTATCTGTGAAATTTGGTATCATTCTGAGTTGTATAGGTCAGTTCGGCACGTTTTTAGTGAAGTTTAGAAGATTTAAATTCCTAAGTTTGGTTCTGAGGTTTGTTGTGTGATTTCGAGTTTTAGCGTTGTTCTGAGTGTTCAGAAGGCTCGAGCGAGTCCGTAATATTATTTGGGACTCGTTGGTATATTCAGACTAGGCTCGGGTGGGCCCAGGTGCCTTCCGGGCAGCTAACGGGGGATAAAAACCAGCAAACAAAGCTTCTGGTGCACCTGCTCTGGTTTGATCGCAGGTGCGGTCCCAGGCATCGCAGGTGCGGTCCCAGGCATTGCAGGTGCTATCACCAATGGCCTGGCCAGTTATCGCAGGTGCAGAGCTTTTCTCGCTGGTGCGAGACCGCAGGTGCGGTCTCCACTTCGAAGGTGCGATATTCTTCTCGCAAGTGCGAGATCGCAGGTGCGGTCCCCAGAGCCGCAGGTGCGAGATCACTATTCAGACAGTGAGTTTTAAATACGGGTTTCAAACCCATTTTTTTCATTTTCCATCTTCTTACTTAGGCGACTTCCTCCATTTTTAAGAGATTTCAACCAGGTCCTATAAGGTAAGAGAACTCTACCCGGAAATTTGTTTCATGCATGCATCCTAGACTAATTAACTACATAAACGAGTGCAAAAAGATTCAAGAAAATTAGGTAATAACCTAGAACTTGTGATCACTTGAAAATTTTCTGTGAATTGGCCATGAAATCAAGTAAAAAAATCATATATTAATGATCCTTAGGCTTTGGGTGAGTGTTCCCTTCGAGAATTACAAGAATCCGAGCGAGCGGGCCCGGGGTCGAATTTTGATAATTTTGGAAGAATGCTAGGAAATGGATAGCTTAGGCCATGTAATTGAATCATTGAATCCTTATTCATATACTTGGGTTGATTATGTCTAGATAATACCATTCCGGAGTCGAACTCTAAAGGAAAGGCAATGTTAGAGGGTTGATTGATATACTTTGGATCCGAGTTAAGTGCTTGGTCTAACCTTAGCTTGAGGGAATAAGAGTTGAGTATTATTTGCTATTTGCTAATTGTCAAATACAATGTATAGGCATTGTGACGAGTATCTATACATTGGTTTCTAGCACGACCGTGGGTCCCTATATTATGAGTATTCTGACTTTGTCGTAATTTCTATGCCTAATTGATGATTTCTATATGATGTAAAGGGCATGTGAAGGAATATGAGGTAATTGAATTCTTTGGAGCATTGGATCAAAGTAAAACGAATGATGAACGAATATGAGATAATTACATGCTTTGGAGCATTGGCTCAAATTATGAAACGAATAATGAAGAAATATGAGGTAATTACATTTTTTGGAGAATTGGCTCAAATTGTAAAACGAATGATGAAGGAATATGAGATAATTACATCATTCGGAGCATTGGCTCAAGTAATAGAATAAATCATGGAAATGAAAGTGAAAGAGGAAGAGTTGTTGAAATTTACCCTTGTTGGGTCATCGTTGTATAGTTCCCTTGCCGGGATTTAATTGTTTAATTGATGTTCCCTTGCCGGGATTTAATTGTTTAATTGATGTTCCCTTGCTGGGATTTCCATTTTTCCCCCTCTTCTTATTTCCTTGCCCTTGTTTGTGATTATTGTTTGTGTGAGGAGGAGTGTTAAAGCACGAAGGGTGATGACGTACCATATTTTATATTGATTATGCAGGAGGGGACATTCCGTGCCATGTTTTATATTGATTATGAACGGGGGGACATTCCGTGCCATGTTTTATATTGATTATGCACGAGGGGACATTCAGTGCCATGTTTTATATTGATTATGCACGAGGGGACATTCCGTGCCATGTTTTATATTATTATGCACGAGGGGACATTCCGTGCTATGTTTTGTATTATTATGCACGAGGGATATTTCGTGCCATGTTTTATATTATTATTATGCACGAGGGGAAATTCCGTACCGGGTTTTATATTGATTATGCACGAGGGGACATTCTGTGCCATGTTTTATATTGGTTATGCACGAGGGGACATTCCGTGCCATGTTTTATATTATTATGCACGACGGGACATTCTGTGCCATGTTTTATATTATTATGCTCGAGGGGACATTCCGTGCCATGTTTTATATTATTATGCACGAGGGGACAGTCCGTGCCATGTTTTATATTATTATACACGAGGGTATATTCCGTGCCATGTTTTATATTATTATTATGCACGAGGGGACATGACATGCCGCATCTTTCACTGTTTAATCCTTGTTGTCAATTCCCGTTATTATTTTCAGATATTTCAAACTGTTGTTTTCGTTTCCGTCATTTCAGCATTTGCTATCTCTTACCTCAGCATGTTCTCCCCGTAATTGTATCCTTTTTTAGTTTCTGCTATACTATTGAACTGCACAGGTACATTTTGTTGGCATGTCTTAGCGTCGTCACTACTTCGCCGAGGTTAGGCTCGGCACTTACTCAGTACATGGGGTCGGTTTTGTACTGATGCTACACCTACACTTCTTTATGTTATGCAGATTACGTAGCCGGACCCAGAGGACATCATTAGTGGGAGTGTCTTCCAGCTTATCCTAGAGGCTTCAAGGTATACCCGCTGGCATTCGTGGGCCTTGGCGTCTCTTCCATCCTTTTATCTTCACTTCTTTCTTATTTTTCCTCTAGTTTCAGAGACAACTATGTATTCTCTTTTCAGACTTGTATTTAGCACTCTTACAGACAGTTCGTGAGTTTGTGACTCCAGGTTTTGGGAAAATTTATGCGTTGTTGTATTATGTCGTCCTTATTTAGCTTGAAACCATATTTATTTCCGCTGTTAAATTGTGAACCGTTTATTTTATCCTATTAAATTGATGTTAATATGCTAGTTTATCTATACACGTGGGCTTGTCTAGCGGGTTCAACGTTAGACGCCATCACGGCCCGATGGTGGGATTTCGGGGCGTGACAAAAATGGTTCAAACCATCTAGTTTTCAGCTTACCCGGAAATAACTCAATCGCGAGTTATATAACAAAGCTAAATCTCTGGGTTTGAAATTCCTCTCTAGAAAGTTCTTATAGTGCATCATCCTCATCCTTTCCTTATACAACCTCGTGCTCTCGAATGCCAGAAATCGGGTGTCTTCGAGTTCATGTAGCTCTATGAATCTACTTGTGCCAGCAGTTTCCATATCAAAATTTAACTGTCGCAATGCCTATAAGGCTCTATGCTCAAGTTCCACCGGTAGATGAAAGGTTTTTCCGAACACCAACTTGTATAGAGACATGCCTATTGGAGTTTTAAATGTTTTACGGTCAGACCATAATGCATCTTCCAACTTCCTTCCCCAATCAGTATGAGTAGCATTCACTGTCTTGGTCGGGACACTTTTGATTTCCCTATTGGATACTTCCACTTACCCGCTCGTTTGCGGGTGGTATGGTGTGGCAACCTTATGGAAAACTCCATACTTTTCTAGCAGCTTTGCTAATGCTCTATTGCAAAAATGGGTTCCACCATCACTGATTATGGCTCCCGGAGTGCCCAACCGTGCGAAAATATTTTTTCCTTAAAAACGTATCACGCCTTTCGCATCATTTGTTGGAAGAGCCACAATTTCCACCCATTTGGAGACATAGTCAACTGCTACCAATATGTACTTTTTACCATACGAGATGACAAATGGTCCAATAAAATAAATTCCCCACATGTCAAACACTTCCACCTCTTGAATTTTAGTCATCGGCATCTCATGACAACGAGATATGTTGCTGGTTCATTCGCACTCATCACAACATTTCACCCAGGCATGGGCATCCATGAATAGAGTTGGCCAATACAAACCCGAATCCAAAACTTTTGTAGTTTTATAAATCCTCCAAAGTGTCCACCATATGTGAAGCATGACAGGCCTACAAAAATAGAAGATTCATCTTTCTCAGCAATACACCCTCGGATCATGTTATCCACAAAGATTTTTAAAACGTAGAGGGTCATCCCAATAATAAAAATGACAATTAGGAAAGAAATTTTTCTTTTGGATCGAAGAGAGTTCATAAGGTACAATATCGCTTGCCAAATAGTTAGCAATATCAGCATGTCAAGGTGTCTCTTCCATTGTCGCAACTAGTAATTGTTCATCAAAGAATGTCTCCGTTATGTCTTCAACCTCTACTTTCTTTTCAGATCCCTTCAAGCCTGAATGGTGGTCTTCCACTTGTTTCTCCATTCCTTTCCTATTGCGGATCCCTAAATTGAACTCTTCTATCAAGAGGACCCAATGGATCAAGCGTGGATTGGACTCTTTCTTCGCTATCAGGTAGCTAAGTGCTGCATGGTCAATATAAACAAACACTTTTGAACCTATCAAATAAGACCTGAATTTTTCGAATGAATAAACCACAACCAACATCTCTTTCTCATTCATGGTATAATTGAGTTGTGCACCGCTCAGTGTTCTACTTGCATAGTAGATTGTATGAGCAATTTTGTCCTTTCGCTGCCCCAAAACTGCTCCTATAGCACAATCACTCGCATCACACATGAGCTCAAAAGGTTTCTCCCAGTCAGTGCAACAATGATTGGTGCAGTCATCAATCTATTCTTTACCTCCTAAAATGCTAAGATGCAATCATGAAAAAACACAAATGGGTGATCCTTTTCAAGTAGTTTACATAAGGTATTAAAATGTTTTGACAAATCCTTTATAAATCGCCTGTACAAACTGGCGTGGCCAAGGAAATGTCTTATTGCCTTGACCGAAGTGGGTGGTGGAAACTTCTCTATCACATCAACCTTAGCATGGTCAACCTCAATACCCTTACTTGACACTTGTCACCCCAAACTATAGATTTTTGTACCATAAAATGGCACTTGTCCCAATTCAGCACCACATTCGTCTCCAACCACCTTTTCAACATTCTTTTAAAATTGTTAAGATAGTTATCAAATGAATTTCCTACCACTGAGTTATCATCCATGAGACTTCCATAATATCTTCAACCATATCAGTGAAAATTGTCAACATGTACCTTTGGAAAGTGGCCGGTGCATTGCATATGCCAAACGACATTCTCCGGAAGGCAAATATTCCATAAAGACAAGTGAATGATGTTTTCTCTCTATCCTCAGGGGATATTGTGATATGATTGTACCACGAATATCTATCCAAAAAGCATATGTGAGACCTCCCTACCAATCTATCCAACATTTGTTCAATGAATGGTAGGGGAAAGTGGTCTTTCCGGGTGGCAGTGTTTAGCTTTTTATATTCCACGCAAATTCTCCAACACGTGGCCGTACGAGTAGAGATCAACTTGTTATTGTCATTTTGTAAAATAGTTATGCCACCATTCTTTGGAACACATTGGGCTGGGATTACCTAGACGTTATCCAAGATAGAAAAAATATGCCTGCATCTAGCAACTTAATCAATTCCTTCTTCACCACTTCCTTCATGTTCGGTTTCATCATTCTTTGATGTTCCTTGGAAGGCTTGTGTCCCTCTTTCATGAGAATTTTATGCATGCAAAAGGCCAGGATGATACCCTTAATGTCTGCCACGGTCCAACCAATAGCAGTCTTACATTCCAGTAACACTTGTAAGAGTTGTTCTACCTGCACAACTAACAAACCATATGAGATAATAACAGGTAAAGTAGAGTTAGGCCCTAGGAAATCATACCTTAGGTGATCTAGAAGAGGTTTCAGGTCCAACATTGGTGACTTCTCTATTGACGGCTTCACATGTGGTGTTCTTCTTTTTTCTAAGTGAAATGGCTCAAACTAAGGTTCCATTTTCTAGGAACCTTAACTCTGGAGAGCTATAACCCACTCTGCCAACTCTTCACCATCCATTTCTTTCAAATTCATCAAACAAGCTTCTAATGGGTATCTGACATGAAGAGTCTTGTCCTCCTTTTGTAGTATCACATCAACTGCCTCCACTAGCAAAACAATTGACAAATTCACCGGGCCTCCTCATATATTGTTAAATGTTGAATATTATTTCTTCATTTGTCAGGACACTTCTGATTTCCCTATTGGATACTTCCACTTGTCCTGTCGTTTGCGGGTGGTATGGTGTGGTAATCTTATGGCGAACTCCATACTTTTTTGGCCACTTTGCAAAAGCTCTATTGCAATAATGAGTTCCAAGTATCACTGATTATAGCTCTCGAAGTGCAAAATCATGTGAAAATATTTTTCATCACTCCTTTTGCATCATTTGTTGGAAGAGCCACAACTTCAACCCATTTGGAGACATAGCCAACTTCTACCAATATGTACTTGTTACCATACAAGCTGACAAATGGTCCCATAAAATCAATTCCCCAGACCTCAAACACTTCCAACTCTTGAATTGTAGTCATCGGTATCTCATCACAACTTTTCACCCAGGCATAGGAATCCTTGAATAGAGTCGACTAATACAAACCATACTCCAAAACTTTCGCAGTTGACCTGATTCCTCCAAAGTGTCCACCATATGTTAAGCATGACAGGCCTGAAATAATCGAAGATTGATCTTTCTAAGGGATACACCTCCGAATCATGTTATCCACACATATTTTAAATAGTAGAGGGTCATCCCAATAATAAAATCGACAATCATGAAAGAACTTTCTCTTTTGGATCAAAGAGAGTTCATGAGGTAAAATACCGCTTCCCAAATAGTTAGCAATATCAACATACCAAGGTGTCTCATCCATTGTCACTACCAGTAATTGTTCATCCGTGAATGTCTCCGATTTTATTTCAACCTCTACTTTCTTTTCATCACCCTCCAACCTTGAAAGGTGGCCTCCCACTTGGTTCGCCATTCCTTTCCTATTGTGGATATCCAAATTGAAATCTTGTAGCAAGAGGACCCAGCAAATCAAGCGTGGATTGAACTCTTTCTTCGCTCTCAAATACCTAGGTGTTGCATGGTCAATATAAACAAACACTTTTGAATCTGTCAAATAAGACCTGAATTTTTCAAATGCAAACACCACATCAAACATAGATTTCTCAGTCATGGTATAATTGAGTTGTGCACCGCTCAGTGTTCTACTTGCATAGTAGATTTTATGAGCAATTTTGTCCTTTCTCTTCCCCAAAACTGCTCCTATAACATAGTCACTCGCATCACACATGAGCTCCTATAGTATCTTCTTCAGCTCCTTAAAACCTCTTACTGCCTTGACTGAAGTGGGTGATGGAAACTTCTCTATAACATCAACCTTAGCATGGTCAACCTCAATACCCTTACTTGACACTTGATATCCCAAAATATACCTTTTTGTACCATAAAATGGCACTTCTTCCAATTCAGCACCAGATTCGTCTCCATTCACCTCTTTAACACTTTTTTCAAATTGTTAAGACAGTCATCAAATAAATTTCCTAGCACTGAGAAATCATCCATGGAATTCCATAATATCTCCAACCATATCAGTGAAAATGGCCAGCATACACCTTTGGAAAGTGGTTGGTGCATTGTATATGCCAAATGACGTTCTCTATATTACCGGGCCTAACACTAAAAATCTGACTCTTGATTTTCTTAGTTTATGTAAATCTAGAGCTTCCTCTTCTCTTTCAACCTTAAAGTAGGCTTAGGTTTTCTTCTAATCTAGCTCAGGGTATTATTTATAACATTAACCTTTCGTGGACGCTATGCAACATCCATGTTATAATCTTCTAACTGTTCAATACATTGTCTATGATGTAGACTCAATTCTTTCTTTTAACGATATACATAAGTCTGCTATAGCTGTAAGAATGTCAACATATATGCTACATGGATAATACTCTGAAATATTAAGTATGTTCATAACATAGCAAATCTGGTTCATAGATTGATTAATTCCTTTGTGTCTTTTCAGCTTTCTTTAAACGTACGCAATTACTTTTTCTGGTCGTTATGCCACATGTTGCATGGATACTTGGCTTATCTTAGTGCCCACACATTTTCGAAATTCTTGACTCATGTGGTCTTGAATATTAATTTTGATTTTACTTTCTATTCATTGGTCACGATATGTGACACTTACTCGTGGAGTGAATACAATATTAATCAAGTTGTTGTTACAAGATCATTTATTCTATAATACAGAATTTAGGTTGTTATGCTTAGCTTGAATCATTCTTCCTTATTTCCTTTGCTAGACTTTTGTTGTAGTACCTACGAGAGACCCTCTAACTCTTGTAAAGCTCGGAACATATTATATCATATACATGATAGAATTTTCGATGTTATACTTGATTATAATTATCCTTAGTGCTTACATCCGTGCCATTGTGCTCGTAAGGTTACTTCTAAACTCAAATTTTGATGGTTTCCTTAGTGGAACTCTCTTTTATTTTCGTAACATTTATATGGTACATTTAACTACCCCTACTACTATATGAATATTTTTCAACGATTACAATCTCGTATCGACAAGACAAAATTACATATGTTGTGGTTCACTACATTTGTCTTGCATGATCTGTTGATTTTCCTGTCCTCTTGTCTAGCACCTGAATCAACTACTAACTACTCGTTGGTCCCTTTTCACACTATATACTACGTAACCTCTATTGGGTTATGTTTTTTGTCTTAACTTACCTCTCACATTCTTACGTATAAAGTATCCATTCCCACTTATTTATCAATTAACATCATAGCTAGGAACCCTTACTGCCTATTCCAGGCATCGTGCTTGAATAACATTCAGGAGTCATAAAATAACTATAAGATCTGAATAAATGCAATTTCATTCCTTTCTCTTTTATCACGTTTTTCCTGTTCCATTCTATATTTACCTAAACCACTTAACTCTGACTTAACATCATATCACACCATCTACCCCCCTCTAGACAAGTACTAGAATTTAATGCTCTGAAGTTTTCCCTAGAGATGTTTTACCTCTTCCTCTTCGGCATATTTTCACATCTTCAATTACCTTAATCAACTTGTGGTAACCTTCTGTACTAGGGATAACTGAATTTCTTATGCATGAGGGTGACACCTAATATAACTGGCACACTTAGTGGGTGTTTGAAAATAAGTATTGCAAAATTCCAAGAAAAACAAAGTGAGTTTTTTTCAAGTGAAAATGTTATTTGGAAATTAGAGTTGTGTTTGGACATGAATATAATTTTGGATTTTTTTTTATGTTTTGTGAGTGATTTGAGTGAATTTTGAAAAATATCTTTTTGGAGTTTTTCAAAAAAATCCAAAATTCATCTTTAAGTGAAAATTGGAAATTTTATAGCCAAACACTGAATTGAAAAGATAAAAAAAAAAAGTGAAAAAAAGTGAATTTTTTTTATGTCCAAACGTGCTCTTATTCCCTTAAGCTTAAGTCCTCTCACAATGCTTGCTAAAGGTAAGCGTCTTCTTGAGTGACCTGTAAAGGTTATTATTCTATTGTCAATTCATTTATTCATGGAATGCGATCTTTGAAATTCTCACGATGTCGACTATCATCAAGTCCTCCGGTCCGTAATTCATGTTTGTTTATCGTATTTGCTACCCCATACAAATTATTATTACTAGCTTAGCCTTATGGTAATCACATTGGAGTCATCCACTCAATTCTCAAAATGATAGTATGACTTTATGGATAATAATCTTTTATAGTCTCAAGGCATGTCTCCTCGTGTCATTTTCTTCACTTGACTATAAAAAATTATTCTTTCTAAGATTCTGGTTCCTATCTTCTAAACGTTTTTAACATTCAAGTATTCATATGACTGTACTATTCTAGAGTGCAAAACCTGGGTGTCTCACAAAGAGAAATATTATCATGTTTTCTATATCGTTATAAAATTCCATCTAATTCTATCAGTCCATCCATTATTTTGGGTTACTCTAACCGTAATTGGATCCTAGTATTCCATCATTATCTTAAAATATATATGTTAGCTCCCATATGGCATAACTGAGATATGTGTGGCCAATTGTACATACCATTATTACTATTGAAAGTAAACTCACAATGATTATATTTCGCTACCTGAATTGCAAATATTGATAATCATCAATAATTTGGTACCTCATACACTTCCTTACCTTGCTTCTTTTACATGTTGAAACGTATTCTTTTACCTTCTGATACTTCTATAGCCAGCTATTTGTGGGATATGTTAGATATTCCTATCCTAAGGCCTTAAGTAGTAAATTTTGACATATGGTATTCAGGATCTGATAGGGCCTCAAACTAGGCCACGTTCTCAAGAACTCTCTCTCTACTAGTTACCTTACCTGCTAATGTATTAGCCCTCTCTCTAGCTGTAATATTTCTAATGGCAAGAATCTTTGTATCATTGGGAAACATAAGTCGTGACTCAAACTCTTATGACTGAGATCTATAGCACGATTTTTATTTAAAAGAAGGGCAACACATTCCTAAATGCCTTGTTGTTTCTTGTTTGTATAATATGTTGCACAACATATTTATAATTAAGACTCTACTGGACACGGCTTTTAGAGTCCCTAGTATAGATGATGCGTGGCTAGAATTCATGATTTTTAGCATTATATACCTTGCATTTTAGGTGTTTTAATGATAAAAATACACGTCATGTGTGCCTAATGGAGTTTATTTAATGTGCAGGTGAGTTGGAAATGGAAGCCGAGCTAAATGAGAGCATAAACGTTGGAAAATACGTGCAAGACTCGAAAAGGAGTGATCCGGGACAAGCCTGGCGTTACCCAGGCATTATAGCCAAAACGCCAAGGGTTGCCTATTTCGGTGAGGTCCGAGTTTTAAAGGTTTTTAAGTGTTTCCAAGCCAGAATAGGAGTCTTTTAGACGGGTAGGGTTTATCCCAACCGTATAAATAGACCCAAAAACATATCATGAAGGGAAGAGACGATTTTTGGGAGCAAAATACACACACGGAATCATTGAAGGAGCAAGGATTATCAGTTTTCTTCATTTTTATTCAAGTATTTGTAGTTCAAGCACACTTATGCAATTGTTTGATCATAGCATGAGTGGCTAAACACCCATTGTTCTGGGGTTGTGGTTTAGCCATGAATATTGTTATTCGACATTAATTTAACTTTGAATATAGTTTACTCAACATATGGTTGTTTCTTCAATTCGGTGTTTAATTGCTTAATTAATTGGCCATTGATTAAGTTCTATATACTATCTATGTTATGCTTGGGAACACCTTATATAGATTAGAGAAGAATTGAAGAGAGCGCGATCTTAACCCTTCAAGGGAGCGGATTTGTGGTTAGGATAGGAATATACCTAGTCACCGTTCTTAATTTAACATCGTAATCTTAGTGCGTTCTAATAGACTAATTCCAAAGGAATATAGGCATTAATCTATTGAGAATAGGTGAGGAGTGCTCNAAACGAGGTGTTAGTTCACACTTTCATCGAAGGACTCCATCCTCAAACAAAAATTGTGGTAGATGCAGCAGCCGGAGGTCAGGTGTTGGAGAAGAATTATGATGAAATATTTGCACTATTGAATAAATTCTCCAAAAGCAATCCAGACTGGCAAGGTGAGATGGGAAGAAATGTGGTTCAAAAGTCACCAGGGGTTCTTGAACTAGATGTGGTCTCAGCATTGTCAGCCCAGATCTCTACATTGACTAACCAAGTCCATCAGATGAACCTGATAATTAACAAGCAGCAGTCTCATCAGTCTCAGCAGGCCCAACCAGTGCAACAGATTCAGGTATTTTGTGAAGTCTGTGGAGAGGGTCATTCGAGTGATTTATGCCCAGTTAATCCAGAGTCTGTCTTCTTTGTAGGGAATGCAAATAGGGGACAAACAAATCAATATGGGAACAGTTATAACCCTAACTGGAGAAATCACCCAAATTTCTCTTGGGTGGAAATCAAAGCACTCAGAATTGTTACAGGCATCCAGCACCTCAACAGCAGTACAAACCACCTCAGGCTGAACCATCAGCAAGCCTTGAGGAAATTATGAAGAGAATGATGAATGACCAACTTGCTTTCAATCAGAAATTGATGGCTGATCACCAAGCCCAGACTACAGCAATGAGAAATTTAGAACACCAGGTGGGGCAACTCGCAAATTCTCAAAATACCCGCCCAACAGGGGCCCTTCCAAGTGACACCGAGGCTAATCCTAAAGCATCTGTTAATGCTATATCATTGAGGAATGGGAAGCAACTGGAAGAAGGCCAGTCAAAAGGGAAAAAGCAGGTGATTTCTACTGAAAGTGCAGCCACTATTGAACCAGCATTAGACAACCAGAAAGAGTCAGAAAATCTAGTGAAAGAGGCGGTAACTGAGCAACCCCCACCAATTTTTGCAAGACCACCCCCTCCGTTCCCTAAAAGGTCGCAAAAGGTGAAAGATAATGCAACATACAAAAAGTTTCTGGACCTACTGCAGCAGGTACAAATCAATATTCCACTGGTAGACATCCTGCAATAGGTGCCGAAATATGCTAAATACATCAAGGACATTGTAGCANGTTTTACTATCCAAATCTCAATTGGTAAGCATGCAATCGGGAGAGCTCTGTGCGATCTGGGGGCAAGTATTAATTTGATGCCACTTTCTGTGTTCAAACAACTAGGATTGGGTGTACCACGCCAAACAACAGTGATTTTGCAATTGGCTGATCGCTCCCTGCCTCATCCTGAGGGAGTAATTGAAGATGTTCTAGTTCAGGTGGGCTCTTTCATATTCCTAGCAG